>LOEQ01000167.1:461694-477692 GCA_001685075.1 Bramus lutescens
GATAGATAGATAGATAGATAGATAGATAGATAGATAGATGATAGATAGACATTATATATAATATATATGAATTAATCACCATCTATTCCTACTCTTACTCTTCCTCCCATTATTCTTTATTCTACAGACCAAAACTACTTGTTTCTCTAGCAGGGTTGGGGGAGGAGCTTTGATAGCTAATCTGCTACAACTTCTCTTAATTGTATATAGCCCATGGTTGTTATTCATTTCTGTGATGCCTTTGTCTCTTGGTTTCAGGACTGTCCCTCCACAGAAGTCATAGAGAATACCACTTTAGGGGCAGGAAAAGAGGGGGTCCTGAGGAAATGTATGGGGAGAACCGCATATCGCTTGATATCCTCCTGATGAGTGTAATTTTCATCAAGAATATTTTTGCTGAGTCTTCCTGGGTTTTCACTAGTTCTTTGGCTTTCTGTTTGGAGGTCCTTTGACTTTGGGGATTCCCACAAAGAGAAAGGATACAAAATGAAAGACAGGCTATGTGTTTAGAAAAGACTCCCAGCCCAGTAGAGGTGGGGGAAGCCTGAATATCATAGAGCAATCTAAAGACAAAGGTATCCCGCCCTCATGATGTCCCCAGACATGAGAGAATTACTATGACTACAGATCACCCAGGGAGAGTCTGTGGTCCTATCTGGAGGCCTACTTCAAGGGATGTGGCTCAGGTCTCCAAGATGCTTTTAAAATACAGGCATCAATGTGAGCCACATAAATCATCATCATAGCCATTTCAGCATTTTCAGCAGTTGTAAATACGAGCTCTCTCTTGACAAATATAAAAATCGCATGGCCTTTAGACTTACTTGAAATTTCAAAGTAGCTAAACTATGCTAAAAAGCAATTTTGACACACAGAGAGGTCCATCCAGCTTAGGCAGGCTCCGCTCCTGACCTGCATAACAATGGCGCAGAATTAGCCAGATGACATGCCACCCAGTAAAAACCAAGGCTAGGTCTAGGACTTTCCACCTACAAAGAGAGAGTTGCTTCTTCTCAGGTTCTGCTGCTTGACTGGATGGTGGGAGTAAGTCAGAGCTCCCAGTGATCTTGTTGTCAGGAGGGCACAGTGCCACAAGCTGTGGTACTCATGTACCACATGTGGAGCTTTTAGACACAGCATACTCATCAACAGAGAAACATCTGTAAACTCTTGACCCTGCCCATCATGACTCTGTCTCCTCCCTCTCTCTCTCTCTCTCTCTCTCTCTCTCTCCCCCCTACATGCTCTGAGGATTCTAATCTTCCCCACAAGGGGGCGTGGGCTCTCTTTCAGTCCAGTGATGCTCGCTCTCTCTTGGGCCTATAATGAAGTCTGAGTGAAAGGGTCCTAGAGGGTTATGTTTGGAAGCTAGTGATAGGAGCACAGGAGATGAATGGAAGAGGATCTGACAAGGAAGAACAGAAGTTGCAAAGGACCTCGGGAGAGATGTCAGCAGCATGAAAATTCAATGAGTGTTGAAGAGGCCCTGGGCAGATTACGTCTAAGGGAGATTGGAGAAAACACCAGGCATGTCAAAGACACTATCCAAGCCTTGGGTCTGCTGCTGACCCAGGGGATTAGTCAAATCATCCAATGAAAGCAAACCTCAGTGTCGTCATATGTAATAGGAGCCAGACCACTAAGAAGTAAAATGGGTTTGGGGGAGATACTTCCATGTGAGCATGCTTACCCAGAGCTGATTTCCTCTCCATTCTTTCCTTTCTTTGCGCAGGAACCTGTTAATAGTAATCAGTCCACTCACACTTGGGATAGAGAAACCAGGCTGAATCCAGTTAAGAAATAACCTCATTTCTCTTTTGTTTCTTCCCCAGCCTTTCCTGTGGGTGACTCTGAGGTATTCTTATCCCAAAGCCAGACTGACTACTACCAAACATCTTTGGCCTTGGGGAATCTCCACCCATGAACTTGTAATTAACTGGTGGGGTTCATGAGACCCTGGTGAAAAGGACCACTCGGGATCGATGTGGCGGCTGTTCTGTCTCTGAAAGCATCTTGACTGCACATAGCTTCGGAGGGGGTTGCGGATGCTGAGCCTGATCCAAAGCTCCATCCAGAAGATGACAGATTGCTGCTGCGCTTCCGCCACCCCAGCCAAGTACATGAAGTCGGTTCCATCACAGAGGGAGGGAAAGATGTTCCCTTGGGAGACTCATTACAAATACAGTTCTGGGTGAATGAAGGAGTTAAGCCTGCTGTTAACCTTTAGAAGTAGGGAAAAAAATAGGAAAGAAATATGGTTGAGGTCTCCAGTTAGCAGTTTTTTTTTAAAAAAAATCTGTCAGATTTAATTAATTCATCAAAAGTGCCTTTTAAAGGGCTCTGTGTGGCTGTCCTGCATGGTTGAAGGAACTCCATCCAAAAGGCAGGCAGGACTTTGGGGGCAAGCCAATTTCTGTCTTTCCCAGGCAGAGAACACACGTCAGCCCAGTGGCACTCATCATTATGTGGCCCCAGAAGGCCATCAACTGCAGAGCTGGCCACAGGTTCTGAGGCTCAGCAGAGTGTGGGAATTCTGCCAAAAATCCAATACCCATATTTCTCTCCCATGAACTGGCCTGGACTTGGTCTACATTGTTATCTCTGCATTGTGTTGATGGAGTTCCTAAGCTCCAGCCTCCCTTCCTTTCTTATTCCCTCACAGCGCCAGCAAAACAACAGACCAGGCTCAAATTCCATTGTCTGATTCCAAAGGCACCTATTTAATGAGACGTCTCTCTTGTCAAAAAATAAGCTCTCAGATACCTATTATTATGTTTCCTTTATGTATATCTATTACTTCACAATAATACATGCATGTAAAATCATCATAATAAATACTTATTTATGAGCCTGGCACTGTTATAAGCACTTTATGCATCTCCAAAATATAAAACAGATAAAAATAATAATAAAAACTCAATGTGAAACCGTGTCCATCACATCCAACATGCTACTTACCAGACAGTCCTGAATCACTCCAGTCTAAGCACACGGTTGGACCTCTGGGGTTCCACTGTGGTTGCGAGGGGCTGTGTGATTCATCCTGACTGTTTTACAGGATTATCCTCCAAGCCAACTTGTCACCCTCTTCGTCAGATCAATTGTAACCACTTGCAAAAGACCATCACAGCTGGGCCTGTTGACCATTGACCTTCCTTCCGAGGAGGAGGTTCTGGGAGTATCCAGCCACTTCTGCCAATAATCTGTATGCAATTCTGCTTCTGCTGCAGATGATCTCAAAGAGGAGCTAGAGTATATAGGCTGGGAAGGACTGGGGTGGGGACAAGATGCAAGTGGCCAAGGGGGAGTTAGCATCCACTTCTCTGTAAGGAAGCCTAATAAACTCATTGGTTCTCCAGGGTGAACTTTGGTGGACTCACCTTGATTTGTTGTTATGACAATTGGAAGAGAGAGTTGATATTTTCATCTCCCTCAAGGAAGAACACTAGCCAGTGAGTTTTGAGCAGAAGTGATAGACATTATCAAAGGCTGGGCTATTTTGTTCCTGATACAGACCTTCCAGCGAGCTCCACTGTAATCGTTCATTGGCATGAGTACAAGATCAAGCACAGTCATTTTTTATTGTAAGCAATGTTGTTTGAGTTATCCACTACTACAGCCTATTTTAGTCTCTTTTATTGCATCAATATACTCATAGGCTAGTTCCAAAAGCATCTCCATTCTATGCTACCAGAATGATGTTTCAGTCAACAGCCCACATATACAATGATGGCCCCTTAAGATTGTATTACCTGGGATGTAGCTGTTTTAGCTGGTGTAAGAGTATTCTCTGATGTCTTCACAATGGTGAAATCACCTAACAATGCATTTTTCAGGACATGCCCCCATCACTAAGCAGCAGATGACTATAAAATTATAGTAGAATAAGGCATTAATGTGATTTTAAAAAGAAACTTATAACACTATGAGAAAAGCATCATAATTAGAACAGCATATTTTTAATCAATTCTGTTTTCCCATTTAAACCCCTGCTACAGCCAATTCTTCGGCTTTTTCTTTGTTCGACAGTATCTTGCTTAGACAGTTCCTCTCCAGCCACACCTTACAGTGTTCCTCTTACATTCAGAACCAGAGAGGCAAAGAGAATGGCACAGCATCCATCTGGTCAAATAAGAGAGATCTGATGAAGGAAGCCTCTCCATGACTATTATTGATGCTTAGTTAGAGGAGGACTTGGGAAAGGTAACAGTGACAGTTGGGACCTCTTAGCTAACTACATGAACAAGTTCTGTCATGAGGGCTGCAACTACATGGCTACTGGATGTGAACCTGAAGCAAGATATGTCCCGAAAAAGTTACTATGGAAAATGAACCCATGGAGCGGCCCTTATTTAGGGGGGACAGAACCAGCGTATCAGCTAAGGTTCATCATTAAGCTACAAAAACTCAACTAAGGCTTAGCCAAATAGAGAGCTATTGTCCCCCAACACGCACACACAACAAGGTTTCCAGAAGGGAGACACCAGCCATGGTTTCATCACTGCCACTGTCTCCATCATGCCCTTTATTTGATTGCCAGAAGATCACAGCAGCTCCATCTTCTGTGTCTGTCAGTATTCCTAGCCAGAAAGAAGCTGCAAGAAGCATAGTCTACAGCCATGTCTGGAAAGCAGGCTGTCTCAGATATGTCTACTTGAATTGGCTGCACACTGCCAAGTACGTCAGTTAAGAGCCTTGAGTCTAGAAACTGACTAGGTTCATACTCTGGATCCACCACTAAATCCATATCTCATTCTTACGATTAGTAAAATAGGAATAATGTGCACTTTATAGAACCACCATGAGAACTCAGTGGCAAGAACTCAAACTCGATATGAAGCCATGTCTTGTCCATAGTAAATGAATATAATAAGTATTTGCTAGATAAATATTAAACCAAACCTTTTGCAAGAAATCGGGAAAGGTGGATATTTCAGCTGGGTATATTACCATGTAGAACAAATCAGAGCTCTAATAATAAGTATCAAAGATACTGGTTAGGGGTATCATAAGTCTGCCACAGCAAGTAACGTGGGTAGGGGCCAGAGTTTGAGGAGGTGGGTAAGATAACAACAGAGGAAAGAGTCAGAGGGCTATATGGAACAAAATCCTTGGAGTTGTGTGTACTTGGGAAATAAAGATCATTGTATCACCCAAAGTCTTGGACTGAGTGGGACCAACCAGGGGCAGAAGGAGAAGAAGAACACAACGCAACAGATAATAAGAACTACAGCAGAGTAAACAGCTCTACTCTACTGGCCAAGTACTTTATGAGCTATCTTATTTAGTGCTCATATGAACCTTGACAATATGACATGACTTCTCCCATTTTACAGCTGGTAAAATTGAGATTTGGAGCTCAGTAAATTGCCAAATTGCTCCAACGCATGACTTACAGCACAACCACTGGACGTGAACCTAAAGCAAGCTGTGTCCTAGAAAAGCAACCCAAGCTATGTGGCAATCCTCATTTGAGGGGATCGAACCAGTATATCAGGTAAGTTTCATCATGTAACTACAGAAATTTGAACTAAGGTTTAACCAAGTAGGGGACTATTAGCCCCATAACAAAGACGCCGGAAGAGAGGAGTAGCCAACGATGCCGTCACTGCCACGGGTCTTGCTCTTAGCCCCTCCTCCCCTCAGGTTTCCTTCCACTGTGTTAGCAAAGGATCCCTCTTTACCACAGAGTGAACATCTGCAGGCACATGTAACATGACAACTGTCCTCACTATGAGATGCTTAGATGCTGGGGGCACCGGCATTCCCGCAGCTGCCAGCTAATGGCATTGGAGGATGGTGCAGAAGTGGGCAGGACTTGGATGAGGTGCATCATCGACAAGAAATGGACCAGATGATCCAAGGTTGGTGTTTGGAGGCCCTCGCGAAGGAGCCTATGCTCCACAGTGTGTTGACTGGTGAAGTTCTATGCTAGATCCGTACCAAGAAGAGACAACACAGCCATGAAATTCAAAGCTAGATCACAGCTGTGGTGTGGAATAAGAGCAAGGTGTAGTGCAGAGATGCCAGCAAAAGTCAGGGGAGTTATGAGCAAGGGTCAGGGCCCTGGAATGAAGGTGGCTCCCATCCTCCTGGGAAGGGAATAAGAGAGCACGAAGGAAGCTCTCGGGAAGGTCTGGCCTGGCTTACCTTCCTTCCTAGTTGACATTCAAAATACGAAACTGGACTAGGAGCCTGGAACGCCCTGTACTGACTTTTTAGTCATTATATCCAAAGGTGGAAGCCATGACAGCTAGGGTACTTAAGCAGCAGTAGCAATTTTCCAATTTCTAAGAAAGCCATTCAGTATCTTAACAACTATCTATACAAGTGCTTCTGGGGAAATGTCAGCCTGAAGACAAGCTAAATTTCACACACACACACACACACACACACACACACACACACACTGCAAAAGGGCCCTGTCCTGCTCAGGAAGGTGCAGGAAAGGCATTTTGAGAGTCACCGTAGAAGCTGAGAGCTCAGGGGCTTCTCACAGTTTCTTTGTCCCTTCTTGCTCCCAGGGAGGCAGGAGGCAGTTCTGACACAGTTGCAAGGTACCTGGGGACAGTGACATGGGTTGATTCATCTCCATCATGCTCTGTCTTCCAAGTTTCCTATTCATGAGTACACACAAGCATGTGTGAGCACATGTGTGTGTACCCATATGTATGTACACTTGTGTGTGCATATGTTGAGGCCAGAGAATGATGTCAAGTGTCCTCCTCAAACACCCTCTACTTCATTTGCTGTGACAGGGTCTGACTCTTGAGCTCACTGATCCTGCTAGACTGCCCGACAAACAAGCCCAGGGATCTTCCTGTCCCCACCTCCCCAGAACCAGGGTTACAGGCTTGGACCGCCATACACAACTTTTTATGTGGGTGCTGGAGATCTGAGTTCAGGTGCTTGCTTGCACAGCAAGCGCTTCACCAAGTCATCTCAGTAGCCCTGTTCCTTTCCATTTGCTATCTCATAGAGTCAGAGTTGTCTGGATTTGTGTCTGCTTGCCTGCGGCTGTCCTCTTAGCTTCCCATTTCCAGATATTTAGGGAAACGAGGCAATTGTTCGGGAACTTAAAGACAGATGC
Source organism: Bramus lutescens (assembly GCA_001685075.1). NCBI lineage: Eukaryota > Metazoa > Chordata > Mammalia > Rodentia > Cricetidae > Bramus > Bramus lutescens. Next base: position 468,785 of record LOEQ01000167.1, read on the forward strand.
AGGTGAGCAATGGAGCTCCCACCTTCCTGGAGCAGGTAGCTTAGAAGCTACATCTCTTATCCTCTGCTAATTGCCCCATTTCATTAAATTTTGGGGCTTTTATAAAGAAACAAATCTGTTTCTGCCCTGGCATCTTCATTTCCACCTCTGCAAGCCCCTTTCCACCAACAGCCATTTCAAAATTGATCTTTTAAATGATTCTGCACTTAAATCAGCATCTGAACTCTAAAGGGTGAGAACATGTCTCAGACTAAAATAATGTACCTGTTGACCATGCTAGAGACATACAAAGTCTATAGCCTGGATGTTATCCGTCAATTTCCTTTAGTGTTCTCCCACTTACCAGCAGCTTCCTCCTCTGTGCGTCAGGAAAAGTCTAACGCAACACCATCCTGATATTTCTTTTTCTGAAAGACTAACAACTCTCCACCGGAGTAGTGACCTAACTTTGGTCTCCTCTTTAACCTTTCTATCATTCACCCTGTGACTCTTTCCCTTTTGACCTTGGAACTCCAGTCCAGTTGTAGGAGGATGCCACAACTTTATCTTTTCTACTTTGCCCTTCCGTTTGGAGGGAGCTCACTCCATCTCCACCTGTCAAATCCTAACTGTCCTCCGTGAGGATGGAGTGCTTAAATCTCACCCTCTGCAAATGTCTTTTCAAGTCCTCCAGATGGCAGGTTTAACCTCCCGGTCCTTCTTTCACAATGTTCCACTAGCCCAGCTTGTTTCCTCCCACATGGCTACTCTTTGCTGTTCCTTGAAAGCAAACTTGCTCTATTGTATTTTAGCAACCCTGTGTATGCTTATTTCTGGATTATTTTTATCGCTGATCTGTTCCAACACCTCAAACTCATTGTCAGGAGTGGGTCTCGATCGTTATGGTTTGGATATAGGATGCCCTGGGCCTGCTCCTGTGTAAACATCTGACCTGCAGATGTTGCTCCTGTTTGGGAAGACTGTAGAACCTCTTAGAGATTAGAACCGCACAGGAAAGGGGCCTTGAGATTGATAGCCCAGCTCCAGTTCCTCTCTACTCACTGCATCCTGTTGTGTCCAGATGTGAGCAGGTAGAAGCCACATGCTCCCATTTCTACAGAGTTATGTGACCCTATGCCTTCACTACCATGATGGATTGGATCCTCCCAAACCATGAGCCAAAATAAATCCTCCCTCCCTCTAGTTGGCTTGTCAAGTACTTGGTCACAGTGATGAGCGGATTGATGGATACATTGACTTTGGCTGCACATTACAATCCACTGGGCTATGTTCAAAAAGCTCCATATCTCACACCACAGTCTCTGGGTATGGGAATCCAGACATCTGTACTTTTTAAATCACCTAAATGGTATCAATGTACCACCATGGTTAATACCTTGCTCTGGAGCCACTCCAGGCTCTCAGCCTATCCCACCCAGGGTAGTGATATTTGTATCTCCCCAACTTAGTATCATGCCTTTATTAAATGGCTATTTATTGAATGAATGAATAGAGGAAGAATGGACGCATTCTTGGAAGAGGAGATGGGAGGGAGGAAGGGACAGAGGCACAGAGGGAGAAAGGAAGAGGAGGAAAGAACTATAGCTAGCTGCTCTTAGAATAGGTTACGTCTGTTTCTACTTCTAGACTTACTCGGGAAGGAAGGTGCTCATTGTGCCCCTCTAGGGAAGCAGCTCCTTTTCAGTCTGTAGTGCTGGGTGACCTGGACAGACAGACCCGGAGCTTCACTCAGCCCTCGGGCTCTCTCTTGGGGAAAACTCTCCAACTCTATGCATAAAGAACAGTCTTGATCTAGACCCAATGAATCACTAATAAAAATGGAGTTAATCACAATGGATTGCCTCCTAATTTTCAGAGGAGCTTGAATACTCTGCTTTCAGGTTTGCTTCTAAAAATCTTAAAATCTGAATCCCTACTACAGCCATTTTTTTTCTTGTAAATATTGATAAATGAATTTAATAATTAAGCATAACAACAAACCTTTAGAATATGTGAAGGCAGTGTCTGGAGATTGCATCTTTGGGTTATATTGATTCCTTTTACTCGTTTCTCTTTCTCTCTCTCTTCCATACTTTTTCCTTCTCTTCTTCCCTATTCTCATCTACAAATATTTATTTGTGATATATTACATGCCAGACATTGTGAAAGCATAAAGGCAAAAATTATAGAGTTTATATTACTAAGACAGTCCTTCCCCTCATGAAATTAGTAGGACAATTTGAATATTTCATTATTTCTATAAGGTATGAGATATACCTTGGCTTCCAGAAATCCTGCCTCACCTACAAGGTTAAGAAGATTGACATACTAAAAATTTTCACCCAGGCTCACGAAAGCAATAGATGCCCTGAAGTCTCCCAGGAAGTTGCTTGGGGCTGGTGAGCGGGCCCAGATAGAGAAGACAGGCCCGGCTAGGCACAGCTAGAATGGTTCTTCTCAGGGACTTACTTTGCCTTTGCGAATCAGCCAGGGTGATTGTGAAGATCCCACAGCCCCAGAAGTCAGACCTCCAGTTCACTAGACCTCTCTGGCCTCTGTGTGGTTGGGCTTCCCATCATCACACCATCCCCGCACCTCAGAGGTCCCACCTCCCTTTCTGTGCCCATGACTCACATACTTCAAGGATTACAAGTATGTTTTTCTGAATATGCATGCCGCCCCCAGGGTTCCTATGTTGAAATCCCTATGCCCAATATGATTATTGGGAGGTGACATCTGTGGAAAAGGGATGGGTCTTGAGGATGGAGCCCTAATAAATGCCAGTTTATTAGTCAGAAATAATAGTTTATTAGTCAGATATAATAGAGGAACAGACAGAATAGAATAGCACAGAACAGAAATAATGGGATTTGTTGGATTCACTCACACAGTTGGAGCTTGGTAGCTGAGCATTAACTGCCTGAATGCTGCACAGGCAGAGAGCTCAGTAGCTGTTCAGTCTCAAAAGCCTGGTGCCTTACTACCTCCACTCCCGCCCTGAAGGCCTAGAAGGCCTTGGGGGGTCGGAGCTACTCAGTCTGTGTTTAAAGCCTGGGGCATCTGGTACTCACAGGTGGCAGGAAGCAAAGGAGCTTCCAGACACATGCAGCATGAGTCCTTTCTTCCATGGGCCTCCATCCTAGTGCACGGTTGGGTCCGTCCACTTCAGTTCCGTCGCAAATGTGAGTCCTCTCTAGAAACACTTACAGATGCATGCAAAGGTGCCCTTCACTAGGAATAGGCATCTCTGAGACCCATCCAGTTGGCCATCAAGACCAAGAAGCATCACGGTGACTTTAGAAGAGACCTCAAAGGGCTTCTTTGTCCCTTCCACCATGAGGGGATACCATGGGAGAGCCCCATCTGTGAACCGGAAAGTGGACCTTCTTCAATCTGCTGATACCTTCATCTTAGAGTTAACGATTTTCAGAACCATAAAAAATAAATGTCTATTGTTTTAAATCTTCAACATATGTGTTATATTATAACATCCCACATGGACAAAGACACAAAAATCATTATTCCAGGAGAGTACAAGCAAGAGAGAGAGAGATACTGCGAGAGAGAAAATATAGAAAACAAACCCAGAGAAAGCACAAGGCAATAAGGCATGCAAAACAGACCATATCTCAGCCCAGATTTCTAAATATATCACTCATCAGCCCAAGCAGAAGTAGTCACTCATTTCTGGTACGAAGCAGGCCTCGTCCAAACCTGTTTCCCGTCAGAATCAAGGCCCAGACCTGAACTCCAGGCTTTAGAAATTCTGGCATTTCTATTTAGCTGCACCTCTATCTGGCTTTTCTGTCCTAAAATCTATTTGATTCCAAAAATGCCAGTACTGGACTTCCAGACATCTGGAGCTATTTTGAAAGTCTTCCCTACTTCTGAGATATGTGTAGTGTGGGTCAGAGGGGGCATGGGACAGCCCCTTCCTTATCAGAACCTTATGGCCAATATCTTTGAATTCTATCAACTCTTCCGTTGCCACACTCCGACTTCAAAGAAGACTGGGATTTTTAACTTAGGGATTTTCTCAAGCCCATTTGCTTCCTCCTATGTTTGAGAAAGTGCTCATGATGGTAGCTATCTTTCCCAAAGACTCCTCACCATATCAGGCCTCGTGGGAAGTCTTTTCTGATTTTAGAGTCCAGACTTCACTGTAATTCACCTGCCAATTCCCTATGGTACAAAAAGACCACTTCTAACTTCCAACTGCAGTACAAAGCAGGAAAGAAGCCTATCTCAGATCACATTACGGTCAAGTCATTTGTGGAAGACCCATCATTCAAGTCCATGAAGGAGTGGAATCTTCCAGAGGCCACTTAATTGCCTTCTTATAGACTATGACATTTTAAACATTAATACACTCATAAAAGAAGCTAGAAGAAATTTGGATTAATCAAAGGTTGGATCCCAGAAAGAGGACACATTATGGAGATTGATGGCTTAGGTTAGGTAATCACAGAGAGATATGCATTCAATCAAGAAGGTAATTTTTTCTTTTATAACATAATTCTTTATTGATTCTTTGGGAATTATGCACCCCAATCATGCTCAGCTCTGAGTCCCTCCATATCCTCACCTCACCCCTGCAGCATCCTCCCACCTTTCCCCCCCAAAAATCAGTTGAAAGCAAAGCAAAACAACAACAACAAATACCCACCTCCCTCATCTGTCTGTCCAACACCTCTTCATTCATCCTACCAGCATTGGGAGCTGCGGTATGTCATGCAGTATACCCTTTTGTCCAATCAGCCCCACCCACACAGTGCTCATTGCAATGAGTCTTTGGTCTGGTTCAAGGCCTCTGACGCACCATCATTACCGGATCCTCCCCCAAAAGTCCTCTCCAATATCCTGCTTTTGCCCCAGTCATGGGGATCCTGTGGTTATTATCCCACAGAAGGTGATTTTTAATCTCCCGCCCTGGAGAGCAACTCTAAAACACTAGAATCCCATGGGAATGCTGCAGGGCAACAGAAATTCTATAAAAGTTTGCTTCATAAATTAGTCTATATATCCTATTGTTTCTCAAAAGTCTAGTAAAAATGTATACATTCAAGATTATGTTCCCCAAATGTTGCTAGTATCAGAGTCTGCTAGGACACTGTAAATAGCTGACCAATTTTATATAAGAATTAAATTGTGCATTCACCTGTGTTAAAACACAGAGATGCACATACAATGGAGGATATCAATAATGAATTAGAAAAATGTTTTAATTTTTTCATTTCAATTACTTTATTATTAGCCTCAGATTCCTGCTAGGTAGGGAATTGTATCTCTGTGTTTCCTTTCCAGCCCCTCCCCCATGTTTATATTCACTTATTTTATGAATTGGACTCTTTTTCCCTCACAGTCCATCAGCAATATGGCTGTCACATGCATCTCTAACACCCACTCTTCCCAACTGACCTTTCTTCAGTCCTCCTGCTGGCGAAGTGGGTCTGAGAGGACATGCTGTTGACTTCCTTTGACCCTTGGCTCTCTGCTGGCTAGGCCAATGTGAACCTCTGGTTGGAGGACTAGGGAAGGAGAAAGATGAAGTCAGGATCCCTAGCAGGGTACCTGGACCACTGAAAGCTACTACTGTTCTCTTGGCAACACTCTCTTCATGACTCAGTAACTAGCTAACTGCTCCCAGTCTCCAGGACTGGGGAAGGTGAAATCACAGCTTCACCTCTAACCCTGGTTTCTGTGCCACCTCTCACGGTCTCTCTGCACCCACACCTTTGTAAATGTCCTTATCTTGAATGATCTTCCTCTCAGTGCACCAGCTCTTCTGTGGCTGCTACAAGCCCCTCCTTGCCCATTTCCCATAATGCATACCAATCCTCTGAGCTTCTATTTATGTATTTCTTGCAAAATGGCACTGTTTAGTCTGCATCTATTTGAATTTTCTCACAAATGTTACTGAGTTTCATTTGGCTTCTTACCTTTCTTACTTATTGCAGTTTCTTAAAAGGTTCATACCTGTAACTATGGTTACAGATAATCTGTTGTTTTACACAGATACTCCATATGTCACCATCTGCACATTGACTTAACTAGTGGCTCAGAAGATAACACCCACTTGGTCCCTGTTATACCCAAATCCGTGAAGTTCCACGAAAGCCAACAACTTTTGTGCAAGTTTGCAAACTCGGTCTCTCTGCATGTCCACCATATTGGAATAAACAGAGAGCCCCGAGCTCAGGCAGAGTTGGGTTTTTATAGTGGTTAAGATGGGGGTGAGGGGTTTCTGAGGTTCAGGACCCCTGATTGCTGACATTTGTCTAGGGGTGTCCTGGTGAGTGTGTGTTGGCAGGTGATCCTATCTACAATGGTTGGAAAGTTAGGCATTTCCTTTGGATGATCTGTTCTTGGGTGGTGCTCAGGTAATCTCAGTTTGTGGTTCTTCCTGCAACCAGGTATTGCTTCAGGGTAAACTACTAAGACTCAGGCCTCTATTAAATTTATCCATGGCTGAGTCATACTCTGGCAGGTGATAATAGTTGGAAGTAATCATTCCTTTGGGTGATCTGTTCATATTTATCTTATCATGGCTGGCTCCTACAGTCCCCAGTTTCTTAGTACTATAGCCAAAGCTGAAATGAATATATGTCTCCTGGAGAGCTGTGGAATGAATATCTGTGGATGCCATAGCAAGGTATAGAATTGCTGAGTCATGCTGCATACAGCTACTTCACTACAGAGAAATCTCTGGGCTCTGCAGAGTACCCACACTCACCAGAAGTCTCCAAGATTCCCATCTTGGCATCTTCGCCAACACCGGATCTTTCCAGAATTTCTGTCTTTTCAAACCTCCTTAGATAGGAAGTGTCACATTGGTTTGTAATTTGCCTTTCTTTGATTATTCATAATTTTGACTATCTCCTGAGATACTGTTAGCTTCTTCTTCCACAAATTATATGTTCACATCCTCTGAATTGTCTTTCTCTTGGATTGCAGTCTTTCTTACGTGCCCACATGGAGTTTCCTATGTATTTTTATATACACTGTTGGCATCAGTTAGCTAATATTTTATATGGAGCATGGGTGCTAAAAGTAAATTAATTTGTTGGTGAGTTACAGGATTTCGTTTGGTTTGGGTTTTGGCTTGTTTGTTTGAGACCAGGTCTCCAGCCTAGGCTGGCTTTGAACTCTCCATGTAGCCAAGGATCACCTTGAGCTTCCAAAATTCCTACCACCACCTACCAAGTGCAGAGATTACAAGCACATGCCACTGTAATTGGTTTTACACAGTGCTGGGGCTTGAACCCAGGGCTTCAGGCATGCTAGGCAAGTTCTTTACCAGCTGAGCTGTGGCTCCAGTTCCTAAAGACTTTTCAGTCAACTTATTCACAAAACGATTTTGGAAAAGGCAGATAACTTGTCTTCTCATCTCTATCATAAAGATATCAATGATAAAACCATGCCCTAGATTTGTGACTAGAATTAAATGGAACACTGTCCCTACAGTGTCAGTGATGGCCAATCTTTACAGATGCAGGTCATCTTAAGGAGAATCTCCAGTGTAGTTAAAACACAGACTTCCTGCTGGTTGGGCTGCTGCTTCAATTTGGAGGTAATTCATGGGTTCTCAGAATGTGCCTACATGGGAGCAGAGCCGCAACAGGGCTCTCCCTGACTTCCAGGAACCCCAGCTCTGATTAGCATGTGACAGGGCCCTAATTAGAGAGGAACTCAGAGGGACAGGGAGAGAGTCTCCTGGAGTCTATGGGCAAGCTCTCCCGCATCCATTTTGTCTCTACTGATTAGTGCATGAATGGGACATTGATTATCAGGCCATGCCATTGTGTAGCCTTTCAATGGAGTGGCCCCATGCAGGGACTTATTAGCAATTAAGCCTTGAATAAATGTTTTGCAAATGGAGTCTTTCCAAATGAATAGAAAGGGCTTTGGGAATTGAGAAACACTCACTATGTAGGGGCCATCAAGGCCATGTGCTTTTCCACTTCCACATAATTGCGTGCTTGTCCACTTCAAGGCCGTCAGGGTCCCAATTGGTGGAGAAAAAACAGTTACAAAGCTGGCCTGCCATGAGTTGTCTCCTTTCCTGGAGGAAGTTGGATAACTTCTGGATTGTTTGTCTTGACTGTTACCCATCCCGGATGCATACCCTCTCTCAGATTCTGCTTCACAGGCAGGGTGGAAGGCATGGGTCACCAATTTCTCACACATGCCGCTTCTGTATTCTGTGAAGTTCCTTCAGGTTTTACTTAGTTTTGATCTGGGTAACAGTTCGTGGTGGGGAGGGATCTTCTTCTTGCCCATGGCAGGACTTGAAACTGTAGCCCTATGGATAGACACTTCAAGTCAGGTCCTTCTTTGTTGTGGAAGGCTGCCCTGGTCATTGCTGGATGTTGAGCGATATCCATGGCTTCTACTCATTTGATGCCAACCAAAAATACCTGTAGCTTCTGCCAAGTGTCCCTGGAGGACTCAATTCAATTGACCCTGTTGAGCACTGCTCAACCAAAATCCTGAGCCTCCTGAGGACAAACCACCTGTGGATCAATAAAATTTTAAATTGTAAAATGACAACTGGTTCTTATTAATCAACTCTTAACCAAACTCCTCCTGGACCAAGCACTGTTAAAGCGCTAAGAATTCCTCAAGGAATCAGACCCACAGTGATCTCTCCTAGGTCTTCTACTTGATAACAACAAAGAAGTCAATGAACAAATGAGATCATATCCAGTTCAGCAGAGTGTTACTGGTTATTGTGGTCAAGAGGAACTTGGGTAACGGATGGCATGGATCCCTATGTTAGACAGAGAGTTCATAGACAACGTGAATAAGATGGGGTAAGTCATGAGACCACTAAAAGGAGGGGACTTACAGCAGACAATAGAGAGTCAATAGAAGATGTGTGTGTGTGTGCGTGTGCGTGTGCGTGTGTGTGTGTGTGTGTGTGTGTGTG
>LOEQ01000167.1:477734-491171 GCA_001685075.1 Bramus lutescens
GGTGGTGGTGGGAGTTTGAACCTGTTCAAGAATTCAAAGGGAGGCTGGCATGGCAGAAATCACCAAAGTAGGGTGTGGGGTTAGGCAGAGAGGAAGCTGAGGGATGCATCTTGATCCAGATTGTATTATAAGTGCAATCACACAGCCACTCCAGTCTGCTGGGCCAACCCACACTTACTCATTCTTTCCTCAAGTTCTCCTTTTTCTATCTCAGCCTAAATCCATGACCCTCATTATGAATTCATTAAAACCCCTCAACTCTCTTTCTGCCATTGCTTTGTGACAGGAAAAGACAGCACAGAGCTTCCTTCATCTCATAGTCTTGCTAACGCCATTTTAGGTTTAACTAGAATTTGGTCTCTTTGATGGGAAGCCCCATGGGAAAATACCCAGCTGTGCTCTAGAAATCTGAGATCAGGATGTCCCAGCTAACTTAGAGTCCATTAAACTGCTTGCTTGCACACACACACACCCCACCCCTACAGCTGCCAAACAATATAACAGGATGTGAACTTTGCCTTTAAAAGCTCCTTACTTTAAACACTTGGGTCTATGCTTGGATCCTGAATACCTGAGTATAGTCCCAGCCAGCTGGGAAAAATACTTCCGTTTTTCTACAGACTGTGTCTGAGTGGTCTTCTCTGGTGGACTCCCTATAACAACTTGTTGAACAAAATTTCTATCCTGTTTAAATACTCCATATGTCCCTCCAGAGTGTTGGATACAAGTAGAGAGACTCACATAGGTCAACTTGCTTGGCATTAAAGCAACACTCATAGCACCCAGAGGAAGTTTGGTACCCTCTCTAGCCACTCTTCTCTAGTTCCCTGGTCATCTTCCTGAATCCTCTCCAGAACATTATATGCCACATGCAGAAAATCCATTAGCTATATTTATACACATGTGTAACAAATATAAATACAAAAAACCAAACTGTAAACATAATCATATTTCTCTCATTTGATTCTCATATATGAGACTCTGCAAATGAGAGAAATGCGATTTTTTTTTTGCAGTTTGGTTTTGGAAACATGGTCATATTAAATTCTAGATGTCTTTTGAAGGTATCAAATTAAAAGAGTCATTTGTGGCATTAAGTGTCTGGTTGATGTTTAAGAATCCTTTGTGTCCTGGCTGTGATTTGAACATCCCCACAAAAGCTTGCATTGAAATTTCCTTCCCACTGAGAGCTATTAAGAGAGTCAGCCTTGAAGTGAGGACTGGGTCCATTCATCGTTTAATGGGTTTGTGGGTTGTTGGTCTCATCTCTTGTTCATAATCATGCAATGCACTACAGAGCTTCAGAACCCCTCACATTCCCCATCACCAAGAAGGACCACACCAGATGTTGCTATCAATACTGAACCTCACAGACACAAGAACTGTGGGTCAAACACATCTTTCCTCCTTTAAACCACAGTTTTAGGATCCATGTCCATTGCGGGTTGTTACAGAGCTCCTCCCATAGTCTCGCAGGATCCAGGCTCCCAAAGGCTTCACTTAGCATATGCTCACCATTGGAAACTAAAGAACAGAGGTCATGATCCACTGCATCTTGCAGCTGAATCATCCAAGCCAGGGCTGTGAGCAGAGTGGCAAGAACTTACCCATTAATTTTTACCTGTTGATCAAAGATGACAGCTGCTTCCTAAGACAGATTTCATTTATTCTTGTGACATTAGTGTATGTAATTATATGGCTTTTCCACAGACATGTTGAACAGTTAACACTCATTTACTAAACAGTCAATATGTGCCAGGTCTCAGACTAGCCCATCCATGTACAATATTTTAATTAATCTACACAATATACTAAGAAACTTGTTCTATTGTCCCTGTTTTACAGATAAAATGTTACCTATTAGTGGCATTTAAATAGTCCTAGCTACAAAGCTGAATTTCAGCTTTGAATTCAGGTATCTTCGACTCCCAAAGTTCACACTTTGAACTACATAATGAAAACGGGAATATAAAGACTTAAAAACCATCCTTACATATCTGATGGTGTCCTAGTGATGAAACACCCTGACCAAAGAAACTTATGGAGAAAAGAGTTTGTTTGGCTTATACCTCTATGTCATGATCCTTCATTGAAGGAAGTTGAAGCAGGAACTCAAATAGGGCAGAGAACATGGAGGCAGAAGCTAATGCAGAGACCATGGAAGGGTGCTGCTTACTGACTTGCTGAGTCTGCTTTCTTACAGAACCCAAGATCACCAAACCAGGGGTGACTCTGCCCACAATGGGCTGGGCCCTCCCACATTAATCATGAATTAAGAAAATGCCCTACAGATGGATATTATGAGGGCATTTTCTCAATTGACATTCCCTCCCTTAAGATGACACTAGTCTATGTCAAGAAGACATAAAACTAGCCAGAGCAGAGGGTGAACCATTCAGATAGGCTATCCTCTGTAAAAACAAGAAGAGTCCACCTTGTCCATTTTAGAACTTTCTCGTGGAAAGAGAAGCCTCCTGAGATGATTGGATTTAACTGTCATCTTGATCCACTCTAGAATCACTTAAGAATAGAGTGTCAATGAGATACTGCTTAAAATAGATTAGCCTGTGGGAACATCTATGGAAAATGTACTGATCTGTGTTTATTGAAGTGGGAAGATCTGCGCAATGTGGCAGCACCACTCCTTAGGTTTGGGTTGTAGACTATACAATATTAGAGAAAATGAGCTGAGTACTAGCATGCTTGCATCCACTGTCCTTCTGCTCTTAACTGGAGCCATGTAGCTACCTCATGTTCTGGCCATCTTGACAGTCTCCCCAGTCATGAACGATAGCATGAAACTCAGTTAAAACAGCCCCTCATCCCCTAAGCTGCTTTTGTCAGGATACTTTATGAGAACAACAGGAAAAGAAAGTATGATACCACCCTTGGCCACCAAAGCTAAGAGTCACTCTCACAGGTAGGTGGAAATGCAGAAGATATTTGTAAACTGGCTGTCTAGGGCTACCCCACTCCTATGGTGCTCAGCCGCTTCAACTAAATCAATAATGTGTTCCATAAAAGCTACTCTGGTGCCAAATGCAGCTCCTCTCAGTTGCCACCTTCATTGGTGATAGGTCAGACACATGGTAAGTTACTTATTATACAGTCATCAGGGTTGACTGCCACAATTCTTTTTCTGGTACCTATATTATTTTACCACCAACTTGGTGGTCTAACATAATCTGAATTCATTTTGTTCTAGTTCTGAAGACCAGAAATTTGAAATTAGTCATCTGAGCTAAAATCAGGTTACTAACATTGCTCAGTACTACATCAACTCTGTGGAATGATCTGCTCGTGGCCCTTTTCAGCATCTAATAGTTGCCTGTGCTCCTTCATCCTCAAAGCACATCCCTCCCAGCTCTTTCCATTTTCACATCTTCTCTGGCATCTCCCGACTCCTTCCTGGTAGTACCATTGGAAGAAGTTGGATCCACTAGTTAATATGGAATAGTCTTCTTCTCCATCTCATGAACCATGGCCTGAGTACCACTTCAAAGCCTCCCTTGCTATCTAAGGCCATAGTCATGAGTTCCAAAGACTAGGCAGTGAGCACGTGTTGTACCGTTACTCAGCCTACAACATCTGTCCTGAGAGCATCACAACTCAAGAATAATATTCTACCAATATCTTTATGGGCTTTTTCTTCCAAATCCCATCACATTCTCAGCACCATGGAACCACATGTCAATCATCGGTCAAAGTCCCTCAAATAGTCATTTGCAACTGGGGTGAACTAGTCAGCCTTCACTCAAAAATGCAGATTTAGGGACGTGAATGTTTTTCCTTCAGTTTGAAAACTAAACACCATGAACGTCATTTAGTTAATAAATCTCCCTTTAAACCTGAAAGCATACGTTCTAAGTACAAAAACATTTATACTTTTATCACCTCTCTCCCTGGTCAACTGTGGCCAGGGTAGTCATGATGAGAGCCAGAGAGATCAGCATTACACATAACCACACACTCATGCATATCATCCTGGTCCCAGCACTATGTCTGTACCAGGGCCTGCAACAGGAAGACCCCAGGAAACAAACAGTACTGGACATGTCAGGACTCACTGTTCTTAAGCTGAGATGTCCTTCAGACCCAGGAGGAAAGTAGTTTTTCCTTTGCTGTCTGGAAAATGTACCACATACAAAAGACACAAATCCTTGGGAAGAGCAAGTTAGGTTATTCTCCTGCATCCAGGGATGGCTTAGTCACTCACTCATTTCTTAGTAAACAGAGTTTTTACAGTTCCTGCTACTGTGCTGGTGCCAGAGACAGGACACGGTACAGAAAGTGTGGATTCTTGGTCTCTGTGGTAGTTTGAGTGTAATTGCCCCCATAATCTCAGGGAGTAGCACTATTAGGTGGTATAGCCTTGTTGGAGGAAACATATCACTGTGGGCTTGAGTTCTCGTATGCTCAAGTTACTCCTAGTGTCACAGACCATTTCCTGTTGCCTACAAGACATGGGACTCTTGGTTACTTCTCCTGCACCATGTCTGCCTGCACACCACCGTGCTCCCCACCATGATGAAAATGAACTGAATTTCTGAATCTGTAAGCCACTACCTCAGTCAAATATTGTCCTTTATAAGAGTTGCCCTGGTCATGGTGTCTCTTCACAGCTACAGAAACTCTAACTAAGACCGTCTCATTTCAAACTGGCTGAGTAGTCAACAAGGGATGTACTTGGAATACATCTCTTGTACTTGGTAGTCTTCACAGAACCTATAGAAGTTAGAACTAGCTTGCTCTTCAAAAGCAATTGGCAAATAGAGACAAGATTTGAATCAATAGTCATGGAGCTGGATAGAGACCTGTCAGTGAAGTGCTTGCCACAAAAGCATGCATACACGCACATACATACATTCACATACATGAACACATACACATGAATACACCACACACACACACACACACACACACACACACACACACACAAGTCAAGCATACATAAATCCTAACCTGTGGGTTCCAGTAGTCCCTGGAATCTCTTTGGGGACATAGAGGTTCCTGTGTGTATTATAGTTATCCTGAATGAGCTTCATGCTGATTCAAATAATTTCCTAAAAGGATTAAAATACCAGATCAGGCCCATTTCCTGAGTGGCCTCATTCAGTGTGGTTTTGTAGCTTTCCCAGAGCCCTGGACCCAGTTATCTGGAGCGGCCATCATCTGAGGACAACCATTACCGCAGGTCAAGACAAGCGTTTCAGAAAATGCGGTGCTATCTCTCAGAGGCACACATTTTTGTTCTCATTACAGAGACAGTAAAATTCTCCTTCAGAGAAGGCTCTGCCAGGAGACAGCATGAGGAACATAGGGCTGGCCCTTGCTGATTGTGGAGAGAGGAGGAGAGACAGGCAGGGCTTTTTTGAACCATAAAATGTAGGGTTCTTTTTTCTGCATGGATGGTGACTCACCACAGCAAATTAGACAAAAACAGAGTGGTGACTGAGTGAGCTCTACCCCTCTGATGTGATCCCAGGCTAATGCCAAGATCTGAAATTCTAGAAGGTAGGTTGTAATGCACGCTCCTCAATTGACTATCCCAAACATTTGAGGATGAGGTCACAGGTGTCTTGGCTTTCCTGTGACCCCACTTGAATTATGTGTTCAGTTTTGAGTCATGCTGTTCTAAGTGAGAAAGAGAACCAAGCTCCGCTCACCTGAAACCCTGGCATTAGCAGGAGCTCCATCTGGGACAAGTAGACAGATCCCCCACCATGGGCAGAGACAATATGTAAGTGGAATTCTGTGAAACCATGGGTGCTGTGAACAGGAGGAGGCCTTTGGATTTGTTCACTCAGCATCTCGTGAATCTATCTATACTGAGCTCTTACTCCAGGCCAGGCTCTGGGGTGGTGACAGGAACTCAGTGGTGAGAGACGCCTGGATCCAGCCCGCAGCACCTCTCTACCATATCTGTAACTGAAAGCAGCAAGATAGGTGATCATGTTACCCCTTTAGAGGGTCCATTGCTGAACTGCCTTCAACCACACTGCATACCACCATGTCTGTCAAAATATGAGAGACAAGGAGACAGGCCCACAAGAAGCCTAGGCCTCCTGCTCTAGACTGAGGCCTAGATAACCAGATCTACCTCCAGGCCCTGCAGTGGCCTCTTTCCTATCAGTCAAATTCAGAAACAGATGCGGAGTATTGACATGCCAGGCACCTGTGCATGGTTGTGCCCGGCACCTGTACATGGATGGAGAACAATGTGAGTAGTTGCCTATATGCCTGTGTCTACACTTACCTGGCCCTTTCCACATGCATACTGTTCTTATCAGCTCTGCAAAAGGCTGAAGGATATTCATGAACCTACTTTGTTTAAATTACAGTGGATGTGGGTGTTCTGGTGATTGTTAAAGGAACTGCCTAAGAATAAACCTATCTCAAGCCAGCTCACACACCGAAGGTTTGAATTTTAAGAGTTAATCTATTCCCCCTTACTAGTTAAACCAGTTTAAATTGGATTTTGTTTGTTTATTAAAATGTCTCTGACTGGTGGTGATAGCACAGGCCTTTGATCCCAGTACTCTGGAGGCATGGACAGGCAGATCTCTGTGAGTTCAAGGCCAGCCTGGTCAAAAGAGAGAGTTCCAAGACAGCCAAGGCTGCACAAAGACACCCTGTCCTGAAAACCAAAACAAACCAAAACAAAAACATAAAGTGTCCTGTAGTACAGAGGTTCTCCATCTTCTAATGCTGTAAGCCTTTAATACAGTTCTTGTTGTGGTGATCTTCAACCACAAAATTATTTCATTTTTACATCATAACTGTAATTCTGTTACTGTTACAAATCATAATATAAATATCTGATATACAGGCTATCTGATATGTGACCCCCCCTAAAGGGGTCCCAATCCACAGATTGAGAAATGCTGCTTTAGGGTTTGAATGTCACTCACCTCAGTGATCAGCTAGTCTGTGATAAGACAGTGAGTTAGCCTCCTCTCAACAAAGCCTGATGTGAATTGAGGGGACAACCCACTGTTGCTGGGGGGGGGCAGGAAGAAGGAATGAAACCATAGATGGGGAAAACACCCACCAAGGTCGCATGCAGAAGATAACTCAGTGTCTTAGTTAGGGTTTCTATTGTTGTGAAGTGACACCCTGACCCTGGCAAATACTTATAAAGAAAACAGTTAATTGGGGCTGGATTATAGATTCAGAGGTTCAGTCCCTCACATCAGGGAGCATGGCAGCATGAAGGCACACATAGTACTGGAGTGATAGCGGAGAGTGCTACATCTCGCAGGCAACAGGAACAGACTGAGACATGGGATAGTATCCTGAGCATAGGAAACCTCAAAGTCCACCACCACAGGGCCACACTTCCTACAGCAAGGCCATACCCTCTCCAACACAGCCATGTCTACTAATAGTGCCTTTCTTTATGCAATTATGGGAGCCAATTACATTCAAACTACCACACCTAGTAAATGTTTCTTCTACTTTGAAGCGTGTGGTCCATAAAATCCTGGTATAGTTTCGGGGTCGGGAACCCTACATTGCATCTAATAAGCACCAAGCTCTACCTCAGACCTCAGAAACTGAAGATTCAAAGATGGTAAGTCTGGAGCCTTTGTCCTTAGAGACAGAGGAGAGATACATCCCCAGTCTCGTCAGTGTGGGGTGTCATTTGCTATTGAAGCAATTATGTGAGCAAGACATGATACAAGCCAGACCTAAAACACAAGCTGGATGAATATTTAAATGGAATATTTGCACACATCTGAAGTTCAAAAACACTTAGGCTATTTATCACAAAGATGTAGTTTCTGTGGCCTGTATAGGTGAGGATTTCTCTAGAGGTCAGATGTCCAAGGCCACTATGCTGGCTCCATGCTTACTAGGAACCTAGGGCTTTTCTGCTTCTCTAAATAATGCTTCGCCATGAAAGCTAACAACTCACAGTCTCTAAAGGCTGTATTAGTATCGTCCACTACATCTGTATTCTGGGAAGCCATCAGCAGGAAGAGGGAGCAGCAAAAAGACAGAATGTAACTAGGTTCCTCTAGTTACAGAGGGAAAGGAATAGTCAACTGAGCACAAATGCCATCTTTATAATGTTGATCTACCCCCAAAAGGAAGAGGGTGGAGCTTGATGGACAACCAATTACAACAGACAAGTGCCCTGTGGCCACAAGTATCCTGAGGTGGAATTAGTTGGAAGGGGTGGTGATGAAGAGATCTTAGGTCAAGATTGAAGTAGGTCAGGATTTAGGATAAGGCAAACGTTAGCCCAGATCAGAAGTACCCATAGGGCTTATTCCTGCACACACTGATGGATGCCATACACATTCAGTAGTAAATAGCTGGAGCCCTCAAATTTTTGCATTTCTCATCCATTCCCAAGTGGCGATGATGGCAATGGCGATATCTGAGCAAACATGGTGGAGAAACACTTTTGGATAAAGTTGTAATTTTATTTACAGAAAATCCATCCTCTAGGCAGGGGCCCCCTGAAATCTGGGAAGAAGCAGATGACCTAGTTTAGGCAGGCTTATCTGCAGGATGGACAAGAATGGGTAGAGGGACGGTGGTAGTGGCTAAGGAGGAAAGAAGGAACCACTAAAGCCAGAATTCCAGCTATTTGGAGGTGCTTAATTGTTTAATTATAGCAATTCCATGAAGATTCTGACCTCTGAGCCTCAATTCTATCAGCTGGGAACAAACCAATCAAATTGTCTGCCTTACGCCTGTAAATATTCTGGTCCTGTAAGCATCAGTGCCAGGGAGTTTAAACAAACAAAGCTTCAAAAGTTTTCCTAGAGCCCAGAGCTATTTTTTGTTTATCTTTGTTGGGTGAGGAGGTAGGTGGGTATGGAGTGTATGTGTATGTTTGTGGGTGTGTGTTCACATACTCATGCCTGAATCTAGAGTTCCTTAGGTATCATTCCTCAGAGACTGTTCACCCTGCTTTTATGAGACAAGACTCCCATTGTCCTAAGAACACACCAAGTATGCTGGCTAGTTTTTATGTCAACATGACACAAGCTAGTGGTCTTAGTTAGGATTTCTATTGCTGCGAAGAGACACCATGACCAGGGCAATTTTTATAAGGGAAAATATTCATCTGCAGCTGGCTTAGTCCATTATCACCACAGCAAGAAGCATGGAGGCATACAGGCAGACACAGTGCTGGAGAGGTAGCTGAGAGTTCTAAATCCATATTAGCAGGCGGCAGGAAGAGAGAGTGACATTGGGCCTGGCTTGAGCTTCTGAAACCTCAGAGTCCACTCCCAAAGTGACACACTTTCCCCAACAAGACCACACCTACTCCAACAAGGCCACACCTTCTAATAGTGCCACTCCCTGTGAGCCTATGGGGGCCATTTTCATTCAAACCACCACACTAAGGTCATCTGGGAACCTATAGGACTGCCCTGTAAGCAAGTCTATGGAGGCATTTCATGACTAATGATTGATGTGTAAGTCCAACTCAATGTCGCTTGTGTTACCCCTGGACCGTGGCTCTGAATGGTTTAAGAAAGCAGGCTGAGCAAGCCATGAGCCAGCGAGTCAGTCAGCAACACTACTCCATGTCCCTGAATCAGCTCTAGGTTCCTGCTCCATTCACGTTCCTGGTCTGACTTCTCTCAGTGGTGTGGAACTGTAAGCTAAAATAAACCCTTTTCTCCACAAGTTACTTTTGGTCATGGTATCAGAGCATAGAAACCTACGACTCTTAGTACGCTAGACTGGAGGGCTGGCAAGCCCCAGAGATCCAACTGTCTCCACCTTCCCACCACTGGGATTACAAGAATTTGCAACCATGCTTGGCTTTTCCTCCCATAGGCTTTGAGGATTGAACTGAGATTCTCAAGCTTCCCTTATAAGTACTTTACCACACTGAGCCGTCTCCTCAGACCATAGCCCAACATTTCTACTGAGAAGCAGGCAGCAACTGCAGAGACCCACAGAGAATCCCTCTAGATTCAAAGAATTAAGACGCTAGGGATGAAATGGTCCCCTGGGCACAGCCTGTTCGCTCAAGAACATGGACAGTCCTGTTTGGTCAAGAGTCATCTTGCAGGGCACAGCTGGTAGGAAGCAGAGATGTGGTCCTTACTGTGAGCAGCAACTTGGCTGGGAGCCCTGAGTGTTTTTTTCAGATGGAACAGCAGACATTGGCCATCATAGATCTGGAGTAGAACAAAAGAAACCATCCCTCCAAAGGGCCTCTTTGCATGTCAGCTTTTTCCAGATTCTTTTTGAATCAGTGAGGGGAGCCCGAAGGGTTCAGTCTAGTAAGCTGCCAGGGAATTGTTGCTGCCTTGAATCCTGGCACTTCAGGCCCTACTTGGCATTTACACCAGTGTGTCTGCTGCCTTCCTGCAGCACTCATTGTCTGGCATGAGGACACAGGGCCTGGCTGCCCCTGAGAAGCAAGCCCATCAAATGGACACCAACTGAGCTCCTGAGGTCAGCAGATTAGCCCTGTAATACTACCAGCTTCAGGGGGTCACTGGGGCCTCTGATGGCCAGCCTAAAATCCAAGTGAGTCCCTTTTCATTAATTTCCTAAGCTCCGAGGCTGCTGGGCTAAGGCTCTGCCAGGGGCAGAGCCATCTCTGAAGTACTTTTTTGTGTCCTCCAGTCCTTTGCAGGGTCCCTGGGCTTCCAGCTCAGGTGCTGGAGGGGTGAGGGGGGCAGAGGTGGCTTCTCAGCAAGCCCCGTAGGTGTAAAGCAGGCAACATGGAGAGCTCTCACTGCTGATGACTCTTTTTCCAAGGGGCCAGCCAAGAGGCTGGAGTGCCAAATCCCAATTAAATCACAGAAGAAGTGGGAGCATCAGGAGGACAAGCGGGGAGGCTAGGAGGAGGGGAGCCTCCCTTGGATTCTCCCAGGACCACTCACCCCACTTGCCTGAGGCTTTTCCAACCTGGATAGATGGGATTTTTTTTCTCTTTTTACTCCTTCCTTTATTGGAACAGATAAATGTTGAGTAGCAATTATCTGCTGGGCTTTGGGTCAGCCGTAAGCAATCAAAAGATGAATGGATCCAGTGAGCAAGTTCACAGTTTAATGGTGATGGACCAGCAAGCAAGCACTGGTCAGGTCATCTGGCAAGTGCTCTTCTGGGTGGGGATAGAATGCGGTGATGTGAAAGTGTGCAAAAGAAGAAATTACTAACCGCCAGCGGCGATGGGAGACACTTTAGGGCGGAAGATGGCCTGGACCTGCTTCTTCAAGAGTGGGTGGGAATTTACAGAGAAGGTGGCATGCCCAGGAGAGGAGCCATGCATGGTAATGAGTCCTAAAAAGCAGCGTCGAGGAGGAACATAGGGGGAAGGGAAGTCAGTGAAATAAAGAGCTGAACTCAGAAGATCATCCTGGTTGATGGTGTTAGTCAGGAGGTAAAGGAAGAGGAAAATTTGTAGATGCAATTAGTGAAGGGAAACCATAAAACTCCTCTGCTCTGACGTACACACAGGTACAGGCATTCCCCATCATGTGTGCACTCTTGAGCACACACACACACACACACATACATACACACACATCCCTTTACCCTGCCTATTTTGTAAGCCTGGGGGTCAGCAGGATGCAAGACTATGAAGTTCCAGGAATTGGAGAGTTGACATCTATCCAGCTTCCAGCAGAGAATAAGAACTAGACTCGAAGATCCTCTCAGATCAATGGGGAAGACAAGGAACTAGGATGGGAGGTAAAAATCAGAAAGGCTTTTGATTGAGAGTGTCTCCAGAAGAGCTCCTGTATCACAGTTCTGCCGGTTCATTGGTCTTCTGCACGTCTGTCAAGTTCTAGGTCTACACATGCGTTCAGGCATAGGGGTGCACACCCACAATCTCAGCACTAGTAGCTGAGACAGGAGGATTACAAGTTCAAGGCCATATTGAGCATCATGAAAAGATCCTGTCTCAAAACACAAGGCCTAGTAGATGGCTCAATGGGCAAAGTGCTCACCACAGAAGCGTGATGAACTGAGTTTGAATTCTCAGAATCCATGTGGGGCAGATGCAGTAACAGCCATCTGCAATCCCAGCACACCTCTGGGGAGGCAGGATGGGTCAGCGAGCCTAATATATGCATCAGCAAACGAAAGACACTTTCTCAAAGTAAGAAAAAAATCAAAGGCTGACACCCAAGGTTGTACCCTCACCTCTACTCCTGTAAGCTTCACATGTGAATACACACACATCATCCACAAAAGATTAAAACAAATATATGTGGACACACGGGACCTAGTGGAAGGAAGGATGAGGGGTGAAAGGGTTTGGGACCCTCATCATGTTTTCTACAGGGTTATTGTCCTATGCTCTACCAATGAGGTAGAATGGTCCCCTTCTCCTTACCCGTAACTGGGCTTCACTTCTTATTAAACACCATATAACCTGTGTACTGTTGCATACATGCAAATGTTGATATCCAGAAATACATTAGCAAGGAGCTCCAAGGAGAATTATGCTTGGGTCTTGTTGAGATAAGATCATTTGAGTTCATAGTTGTAGCTTCTGTAGACTCCAGCCCTGCTCAAGGGCGTGAAATAAGTAGAGGAACCAGAGCCAGGGTATTATAGCAGATGCAGGATAGTTCTCCAGCCAGGTAGGGAAAACCAGCATTATCCCGACTTGCCTTCTGACAGAGAACACCCAGGGGAGCCCTGTTGGTGATGTGGAGAAATGTGTACCTGAGCCTCTGCAAACAGGGCTGATTTTCTGTTGTGTTCTGGTGTTGTTTAAATGATCAGAATGGTGGCCCTGGGCCCTGATGGGCAATGGGCTGTGGGAAAGTCCGCTGTAGTCAATCCAATAAATACAGCTTGATGCCTAGTCTGAGTCAGGCTCTTTATTCAGTGTTGAATAAGAAGTAATAGAAAGGCCTATATAGAATTATATATTTATTATACTAAATATTATATGTATAGTGGTCTGTTGATATATGCTGTATTGATATATGTGTTATAGAATTATTTTATATTATATATTTGATTCCTGTTCTAGAGTTCCTAAAATCCATATAAATAAGAGAACTAGGAGAATTTTTTTTCTTTAAATATTTGGTCTCTGACCTCAGTTCCCCACAAAGAGCTCACAAAACCTTTGTCATTTCCTAAGTGATCCTGGCACCTTTGGTCCTCATGACTCTTGGTGTATTCCTGGATGGCCTCAGAATCAAGACTTGTTGCCAGAGAAACAACCATGTGAATGGAGGACTAGATGTTTCATACCTGATGTGGGATTTCCCTCTGTGTGCTGTGATTAATATTGATAAATAAAGTAACTGCTTTGGGCCTATAGCAGAGCTATAGGGGAACAGAGCTATAGGGGAACAGGCGGGGAAAACTAAAATGAATGCTGGGAGAAAGGAGGATTTAGTGAGAAGCCATGTAGCCCTGCCAGAAACATACTCAAGAACTTTAGCTGGTAAGCCACAGCCACATGGTGATACACAGATTAATAGAAAT
>LOEQ01000168.1:6339-21076 GCA_001685075.1 Bramus lutescens
GTCTGAGGATTCTCATGTCTTGGGGATGGAGGATATGGTAAAGGTAAGAAAAGCCACCACGGTCCCTTTTTTATTGCCATTACTTCCCACTCACCCCCGGAACCTGAACATCACCAGGAATTTTTGTCTTATTAACTTGGTGTTGGGCTCCCTTAAAATGTAAGAGGCAAGTCTCTTTTCCTCTCTCCCTCTCTCCTACCCCCACTTTCTCAACTGGAGGCTTAGGACCCTGAAACTATGTGGCAGTCTAGGCAAGTCCCAAGTCCTCCAAGATCTGTGTTGTGTCCCAGTGTGGCAAGTCCCGCAGATATGCCTGGGCCACTTCAGCTGTGTCCCAAAGTGAATGAAGCAGCACAGATGAGGCTGAGCTGAGGTCCTAGGTGCTCAAGCTCTGACCCTCCGTGGTTACTCTGTGCACAAAAACTTCACTAAAGTGAACCTGGGTGGAAGGGCAAACACATATGCTGCCCAACATCTCTTAGGCCTTCTTTGAAGCAAAAGAGGGTGTTTATCACAACTGGACCCAGAGATCTGGGTGATACAGAGTTAAATGTCCTAGAAGTAAAGCCACAGATCCAGGAAAGGGCCCAGCCAGCTATTGCTGTCAAGGGGGCTGGAGGAGGGTGAGAGACTCTCACCATAGCTAGAGTGGAAGATCAAAAGAGGTCTTCTTGTAGCTTTCTAGCTTTGCTTCTCTTCCCCTAAGACTAATTCTTCTCCACTCTAGGCCCTCAAAATACTTGAACTTCTAGCTCAGAACACTTGGTATGTTCTTCTCATCATGTGGGCTGCTATTGATTATTATTGCTAAAACCATTTTTTGGTGCCTGTTGTGATATTGCACGCTTTTAATCCCATCATGTGGGAGGCAGAGGCAGAGGAATCCAAGTTTGTCTTCTGACTGCTATGGGTACCAGGTGCACATGTTGTACACGTACACACACGGAGGTGAAACACATAGACACATAAGGTGAATTTGAGCCAGCATGGTCTATATAGTGAAGTCTAGGCTAGCCAAGGATACATAATGCGAACCTGCCTCAAAAATATTTTTTTCTCTTTTGAGATGGGTCCTTTTGTTTGTTTGTTTTAAGTCAGGGTATCCCTACATAGCCTGGCTGTTCTAGAACTTATTATGTAGACCAGGCTGGTCTCAAGCTCATAGAGATATGCCTGCCTCTGCTTTCCAAGTGCTGGGATTAAAGGTGTGCACTACCATACCTGGTTTGAGATGGGATCTTTATAGGTAGCTCTGGCTGGCCTTGAATCTGAGGCAATCTTCTACCTCCCTGGTTATGGTATGTGCTACCATGCTCAGCTTTTAATTTTAAAATTACTCACTGATGGAATTCCCACTAAGGAATAGTGGATACCCTGGTCTTGGAGAGCAGGACAAGAATTCAGATCCATTTTATCTGAATCCAGAAGCCGACACCCTTAGCCTCTGCCCTTCTCCTGTGCTTCATCATGGAGTCAGGTTAGAGAGGGGTTTTCAAAGGCGGGTCAGGTTATGGGTTGGAACTACATCTTAGTCCTCTCAGAATCCTCACGGCCAGCATAGCTGCAGGCATGCAGGGGTAATTAGTTAAAAGAACGAATGAGGACTGGAGAGGGGCTCAGTGGTTAAGAGCACTGGCTGCACACATGTGGTGCACACACACACACACACGGAGGTAAATACTCACACACAAAAATAAGTCTAAATGATCTTCTTTAAATCAAAAAACTGTAAGTGGAATAAGTAACTACTAAAGATAGGAGTTGACTCAGTGTGGAAGCACATGAATGTAGTCCTACCCCTTGGAAGGCTGAAGCCAGAGAGTCACCACAAATTCAAGGTCAGCCTGAGCCACAGTGTGAATCCCAGGATAGCCTGGGCTATATATATAATGTGAGACTTTATCTCAAAACAAGAAAAAATGAGAGTCAAGTTATTGATTGCTCAAAATGTCTCATTTCCTTTTCTTTTTGATGTGTATGTATGTTTGGTGTGCACACACATACTTTTGCATGTTTGCATGTGTGTGGGGGTACTTGAGTACATGTGCATGTGTGTGTGTATTCCGTTAATGTCATATGTCTTCCCCCATTGCTTACCACTTTATTTATTAAGGGTCTCTCCCTGAATCTGGAGCTTAACAATTTCTCGCTATCCAACCAGGAATGATTTCTCTGCTTCCTGAGTGCTATTATTACAATGAGTTCCACGTCTGCCTGACTTTTATGTGGGTTCTGGGGATCTGAACGCCAGGCTTCATGTTTGGATACTTAAGCATTTCAACCATTAAGTCATTTTCCCAGGCCAAAATTGATGTGAGATTCCCCTCTGAATGCTCTGAATATGTTTTATTGCCATTGGTTAATAAAGAACTTGCTTTCTGCCAGTGGCTAAACAGAGTAAAGCATGGTGGAAAATCTGAACAGAGATGTAGAGAGAGAGTAAGCAGAGGCAAGGAGATGCCATGTAGCTGCCGAAGGAGACAGATGCCTTGGACTCTTACTGGTAAATAACAAGCCTCTTGGTAAAATACAAAATAATAGGTTAATTTAAGATGTAAGAGTTAGTTAGTAAGAAGCCTGAGCTAATAGGCTAAGCAGTGTTTTAATTAATATAGTTTCTGTGTGATTATTTTGGATCTGGGCAGCCGGGAATGAACAAGAAGCCTCCACCTACACAAAATATCTGATTACCTAGCATAGAGAACCTGTTGGAAGATACTGTCCTGTCCATCTTCCTTCTGGAAAGTTCTGCTTTGAATTCAGAGCCCCCAAGACACCTTTGGAAGTGGGCCAAGATCTAGTGGGCTAGATAGAGCTAAGTGGGAAACTGCTTTGGAGCCAAGCAACAACCAGTGGCTTCTTTCTAAAGCCTAGTGTGATGGACATAGGCAGTAGCCGAGTTCATCCTTGTGTACAGGATCACATCTCTTAGGTATTCCCCACTCCACTCTACCATATCTCACATGGTTGTGCCAGCTGTACCCCACACAGGCAGGCTCTTTTGGGGGCACATGTCATTCAGTCGTTGACTCTAAGAACAGCAAGGAACCTTGCCAGGTCTCTTTCCTTGTGGTGGCCGTGAAAATGGACCATGCAGACTTTTGGTGACCAAGAACAACACTGAAGGGTGCTGGCTGCTGCACCCTGTAATCTATGGCTGTCTATGCTGAGCCCACATTTCCTTGGACCTAATGATGAGATGCTAAGGCAGGCTTATCTGGGGATAATGCAGCACAAGGACCCACAAGTCCTTGCTGTGAACCTTCCTAGGCCACACAGCAATCACATAACGCATGCTTTATTTGACATTTCTGTCTCTCCTCCACGCGGGGTCAGAATGGAGGCATGGTTGACAGCACTCTAGCTTGGCCCAGCTTCTTTCCCATTTTCTTCCACAGATGTTTAGATATGGCTTTCAGAAGCTATACTTCATCTATGCAGGGGAGCATCTAGGTTGGCCCAACATGGGGTCTCAGTCCTCCGAAAAGGGTATGAAAGATGACTTCACCATCTTTCCCCTATATGTATTTGAACACCCCACAATTCTTCCAGCCTGAGATGTACCTGCAAATACATCTAATCTAATCTAATCTAATCTAATCTACCCTAATGTCTTTGGCCACGGAGGTTCAGACTCTCTGAAGAAGAAAGAATGGGACTTGATATCACTATTGGCAGATGGAACCCAGGAAAGGCTGAACACCCACCTTATCGCCTAGACTGTACTCAACCAACTTGCCCCAAAAGTCTGTAAAACTGGTCTTGTAGCCCTGCTGGCTGTGCTGGTGGAGTTCCTCTTGCCATTTGCAGAGATTATCTGGGAACAGGGCGGGCATCTTGTCTTTGACAACATGTCTCCGGGCCTCAAAGACAGCAGGCTCCAGGTTTTTGGAAGACCACTCCGCGTCACTGTACAAGGTAGCCATAGTCCTGGAGAGAGACACACACAATTGACAGAGCTATCCCAGCCCTGGTCTGACCAATCCCATGTTCAGACAGGACTGAGATGGGCGGATCATGGGGAGTCCTAAACCTGGCAGAGGACCTGGAGGAAAGGGAATGAGGGAGGACCTTGTGGTGGGAGTCAGGCAAGCACTACTTCTCATAATTGATTGCTTCCTCTCTTGAATGCCTATTGTACATCAGGAAGTCCATGTTGAATGAGATTAGGATTCTAGACCCACATCTTCCTGGATTCAAAACCAGGCTCTACCACTCACTTGCTATGTGATCTTGGACAAGCTACTTAACTGCTCTTTGCCTCAGTTTCCTTAACTGAAGTGGTGAGAATTGTGATTGATGTACCCAGGTCATATAGTTCTTGTGAAAAAAGATTACAAAAGTTACCATTGTGTGGAACAACTAGAACTGTGGTGAGACAGGGCGGGGGCAACATTTGAGCCTGGGATTGGCTGATTCCAGATCCTAGTTACTCTCTGTTGTACCATATTCATCCCAGTGACAGGACATTAATTAAAGATTTATTTCCTGGGGCTTGGGGATTAAGAGCATTGGCTGTTCTTCCAGAGGCACCCGATTCAATTTCCAGTACCTACACAACAGCTTACAACCATCAGTAACTCCAAATCGAAGGGATCCAGTTCCGCTCCTGGCTTTCTGTAGGCACCAGTCACCCACATGGCGCCCGGACATCCATGCAGGCAGAACA
The DNA here is from genome assembly GCA_001685075.1 of Bramus lutescens. NCBI lineage: Eukaryota > Metazoa > Chordata > Mammalia > Rodentia > Cricetidae > Bramus > Bramus lutescens. The sequence goes on from LOEQ01000168.1 coordinate 11,009, forward strand.
CTCATAACGTAAATAATTTTTTAAAAGATTTATTTCCTCTCCTTGCTCTTCCTCTTTCCCTCTCTCCCCCTTTCTCATTCTGCACCTCCTCTTTTCCTACTTAACTTATATGTGGCCTATGGTGGGTGGGAATAGCAAGGCTAGGCCCAAGGTCTTCTCTGTTTCCTGCTTGCCCCATTAAGTCCAGCGGGGACCATGGCTCCGCTGAAGTGAGTTAACTTTATAGCTATTTGGGATCAGCTTTTGAACACAGGCCTGGGACTGAGTTCAAAGTCTGGGTTTGGGGACAGTAAGATGGCTCAGAAGGTAAAGGTGCCTGCCAACAAGCATGTCTACCTTAGTTTGATTCCTTGGCCCTACATGGTGAGAGGAAGAAACCAACTCCTGTAGTTGTCCTCCATGTGGGCACTTGAACACACACATACACAATTAAAAAAAATTTTTAAAGAAAGTTTTAAAAAATCCAGGTCATGAACTGAATGACCCTGAGCAATATCAACACCGCTTCTCTCCAGTTCAGTGATTTCCTTAGCTGGAGTCTGGATCTGTCTGACTCCGCTGGCCTGGACCAAACTTCTGTATGTCAACATGAAGAAGCACTCCTTTTTCTTCTGGTCCAGAGGGCTCCCTGGTGGCAGGGCATTTGCCCAAGGATGTCTAATGATACAAACAGGAGCCTCCTACTTGGGGCTGATTCCAAAGGAAGATGATCAGATTTCTACAAATAGTACCCTAACTTCCATAAAGTTTGCTCTATTACTTACAAAAGGTTACCCTAAACCTATTTAGTGTTTCCTTCCTTCCTTCCTTCCTTCCTTCCTTCCTTCCTTCCTTCCTTCCTTCCTTCCTTCCTTCCTTCCTTCTTTTTTCATTTATTTACAGGGTTTCATGTAGATCAGGTTGGCCTCCAACTCAGTATGTAGCTGAGATTGGCCTTGAACTCCTGATCTTCTTGCCTCTATCTCCTGAGTGCTGACACAATAGGCACGTACCACCACCCTCATCTTGCTTATCTTTGTGTTAAAAAGCATGTTCCCCATACTTTCCTCAGTACAGGGGACCTGTGAGCTTTCCCTCTGACATTCTGGCAGGTCCTGAAGCTTTCTCTGTGCTCTGCCTATGGTCCAAGCAAATACAATGCCCACCCTTCCCCAGGTGTACTGAAGCAAGTTATCATTTTAAACATATTCTATTATTATTATTATTATTATTATTATTATTATTATTACTTATTTTGTTTGAGATGGGGTCTCATTATGTAGCCCTAGGTAGTTTGGAACTTGCTATGTAGATCAGGCTGGGCTTGAATTCATGGAAGTCCATCTGTCTCTGCCTCCTGAGTGCTGGGTCACCACGTCAGCTATGATAATAATTATTTTTAAAAATTATATGAGGCTGGGCTGGAGAGATGGCTCAGAGGTTAAGAGCACTGACTGTTCTTCCAGAGGTCTTGAGTTCAATTTCCAGCAACCACATGGTGGCTCACAACTAACTATAATGAGATCTGGTACAAGCAGAACACTGTATACATAATAAATAAACCTTTAAAAAAAACCATATGAGGCATTGGATCCCTCCAGAACTGGAGTTCCAGGCCCTTGTGAGCTGTTTGACGTGGGTGTTGGGAACTAAAGCTGGATCCTCTGAAGAGTGGTATGTGCTTTTGATAGCTGAGCCTTTCTCTAGTACTCTGAGTTATCTTTATTGCTATCTGAGAGCTGCCACTGAACACGGGCCCTGGACTTAGTTCAAATCCAGGTCTATGATTCCTGACATGAGTAACACAAGGCAAGTGCTTTTGTTTCTCTGCCTATAAAATAAGTTATGGATGAACCTGCAGGTTCTTCACCTAGAAACCCAACCAACTGCTGATGGAAATCAGTCAGAAATTTCTTCCTGTTTACTGAGCTTTTACGGACTGTCATTACTGAGATAGAGAACTTAGTATCTACTCACACAGCAAATATTTTGGATTTGGTGCTAGGTGACTTAAGGTGCCTAGTAGGACTGTGTGGGCTTCATTATGCAGATGCCATGCCATGTATGGATAAAGGGTTTTAACATTAGCTGACAGTGATATCCCCCTGGGTATCCTGTAACCAGTCCCTCCTGGATGCTGATGGATAGCTATGCTTGACACAGAGGGCAGCACTGATAACCTTCTGGCCCATCTATCCAAAGCCCCCAGCATCTGGGGAATAGAAATGGAGCCATGGGCTTTCCTAGGTCAAGTTCACGGCCCAGTCCCTCTGATGAGAGCTACCTGGAGCTTCATCAAGAGAAAAGACACAGCAGGGGATTCAGGGCTCAGTACCTGACAGAGTAAGGTGTAGCTCTGGCTAAGAGACTTCCTGTGGTCACAGGGATGCTTGGGGATTTTAGTGAGCCCTTTCCAATTAAAAAAAAAAGACTAGAAGGTCTATGCTATGACCATCTTATATAAATATAACCTTCATAGAAACATTTTCATTAACCTTCAAGATCCTTTGTTTGCTTGTTTGGCTGGGGTTTTTTGGCCCTGGTGCTATGCCGGCTGTTAGAGGTGACCTTCCCTGGCTTCTTTTTGGGAGCCCAGTGACCACTTCCCTTCTGCCTTAACAGAGTGGGGAGGAGGCAGCCCTGTAAAAGCTTGCTTACTCCTTTCTGCTATGTGATGGGGGGGCTGACAGGGCAGAGACCAGGAGAAAGGATAGTAATGAGGACCTGCAGGGAGGTAAGCCAGTGCAACCGGGCTAGCTCCACCCATCCTGGGAGATGGAGCCCATCCCCAAGAGAGGGTGGCTGCATCTCACTAGGACAGACAGTAACACCAGGCTCACTCATCACTGGCCACTGTGATTTTCTGGGCCGCTGCCAAGGACATAGCCAATAATGGCTAATGTATACAGTGGCTTTGTGCTTAATACTAGGAGAAGCCAAGCCTATTGTCAACCCCACTTTACAGACCCAGCAAACTGAGTCTAAGGAATTAAACTGAATGTTCCAAATCCCACAAATGCTCATGGCAGAGCTTTCCAGGCATCATGAGTCACTTTACTTGGGATGGGAAAATTCAGAGTTCTACCAGATCCCAGAGCACACCCATTGCTACTTCCTCTGGGCTCCACCAACAATGGTGCCCAGTTCCTTACCAGGTTGCACCTGACAAGCCAGTGATGTAAGTAGAACAATCCAGAAGGTTCAGCTTCTGCAGCCCCAGCAGGTGGCCATACAAGGCAACCATGGATCTTGTGCCTCCTCCTGTGGCCATGATGGCTATCACTGGCACCTGTGGGCACAGAAAAGACTGCTGGAGAGGGCTCCTCCACATGGAGTGATCTCAGCTTAATAAAAATGGTGGAAGACAGAGAGCTGGTTAGAGCGAAGGGAATGATTTGGGGACCCCGCCTTTTACTTGGTAGGGCCCAGAAGACGACCTTTGCTCTAAGTCAGTGATGCCATCAGGAAGGGATCTGCTGCCTAATCCAGGCTTGGTAAATCAGAAAGTCATGGTTAGAGAGTTCTGAGCACTCAGCCAGATGGTGGTAGCACATGCATTTAATCCCAGCACTTGGGAGGCAGCGGCAGTGGATCTCTGTGAGTGTGAGGCCAGCCTGGTCTACAAAGTGAGTTCCAGGACAGCCAGAATTGTTACACAGAGAAACGTTGAAAAAAAATATTTAAAGAAAAGATTTTTGAGCACTCACCCCAGCTCTTTGTTAATAGATGTTAAAACTGAGGCTAAGGGTAATATGTACGGCTCCTGGGCGGTGACTGATTGACACCTATACACAGCAGCAATGTCCTAATACTAGTCCCTGGTCTAGCACACAGCACATGCTCAGCCTGTACAGCATTTGTGAGAGCAAGAGAAGAAAAAAAAACACATTCTGAGTGTGTGTGTGTGTGTGTGTAGCATAGGTTTAAGATGCCCTTGCTGTTTCTCTAAAGAGGAGACGAAAGGGGAAGCTTCCTATTTCCATTAGTAGGGACTGTAAGATCTTTCCTAGAGCTGAAGCCTTGTCCCAGCCAGGTTCCGTCTCAGCCTACATTCTGGTTAGCCAGGTGCTCTGGGCCCAGTCTGTTCCCCAGACTAACAGATGGAGGTGCAGGGCCTCTGTGGCTACCTCCAGGGGAAGAGGCAACTGGCTCCGGGAATGGAAGAGGATTCTCTTCAGCTTCCTTTAGCTGTCATTTCTGGTGGGGACAGGTACATGCACACGTTAGAGAAGAAAAGGAACAAGCCGGTGAAGGCTGGGGGCTGGGTGACCTGGGTGCTGGAACTTGAAAATGTCTCCTGGCTGGGTGAGAATGCCATCCTGACGCTATGTCAGTAAGACAGCTTAGCCATGTCAGGATTCCCCTCCACCCCCATGGGTGTGGGTGTGCACACGTGCACAGCACCAAGAGCCCCCACCCCTACCCTGGTGGACACACAGCTGGACCACACGCAGCAGGGCCCTTGTTCTGGCACCACACTCTCAGCGGCCTGAGCGAACACAGAAATCCAGGTGGTACAGTAGCCACCCTGGGTCTGGGAAGGCTAGGGTAGGACATGGACCTGGGGGACTGGTGTAGCCAGGCAGTGCCCCTGCTGACCCACCTCATCCTCATGCAGGTCCTCCTCCAGTTGCAGCACCTGACTTAGGGCTTTGGTCACCACCACCTTCCGCTTCTGCAGAAACTCCACCTCTTCCTGGCAGAGGCTGAAGCCGAGCCGCACATCCAGCGTGTCAGGGCTGTGGGAAAGGGGACCCTGTAGCCACCGTCTTCAGTTGGCAGTTGTGGTTTGGGGCCCAGCTCTGTATCTCTTCTGCAACTTTGGTCATCTACATTCTTATCTGCAAAATGCTCCTGCAGAGTTCCCTTCCTGCCCACAGAACCACAATTCTGGTATTTGTGCGACTGAGAAAGCCTCTCACGCTGACCTCACTGCGCCATCCCCACAGTTCTTCAAGGCAGATGAGACACGAGCTACCACGACAGGCCTGACACTTGTCCTCTTTTTAAAAATCACAGCCTTGTCTCGAGCAAGTTCAAGCCTGGCATATATGACCCTACCAGATCTGTCCAAGCTCACCTTAAGCTCTCTGTTGGAAGAGACACGCCAGGTTCTCATGGTCTGATTTGTGAACCTCGGTTAGGATCTTTACCTTCACAGGTATTACCTGTATTCCTGAATCCTCTGAGGCCCAGCTTCCCCAAGGACTCCAAGGAGGTGTCAGTTTCTGGCCTATCTTAACATACTAACAGAGCTGAGTACCCTTGAAGGCAGGGCCAGGACTTTCCCAGCACCTCTCTTCCTATGAGAAAATAGCTTCTACTGGCAGTCATGGGACTGAATAATAACAGTAGCAATGGTGGACAGTTACTGAGCATCCCATTCACCATCTAAATTCCTGGTATTTCACATGCGTTAATTCATGGGATTCAAAGAGCAACCTGAATTGCTGATGAGGAAAACTGAGATCCAGTGAGATTAAAAAACTTTTCTAGTGAAAAATAACAAATCAAACTATAAATAAAAATTATAGATAAGGGGCTGGAGAGATGGCTCAGAGGTTAAGAGCTCTGGTTGCTCTTCCAGAGGACCTGGGGTTCAATTCCTTGCACCCACATGGCAGCTCACAACTATCTGTGACTCCAGCTCCAGGAGACAGGATGCCCTCTTCTGGCCTCTGCTGGCACTGCACACACATGGTGCACAGACTTATGTGCAAGAAAAACACATATAAAATAAAAATATAAAAAATACAGTCACTTGATTTTCAACACAGGTGAAATTTAACAGGAGAAATAAGAGTGTTTTCAAAAACGATGCTGGAGCAGTCGGATAATCCCCAAGTAAAATGTAAAGGGAACTAAACCATAACCCAGATGTGAGAGCTAAAACTAAAGACATCTTAGAAGAAAGTATGGCAGCAAATTTTCATGATTTTGGGTTAGGCAGTACTTCCTAGATTTGGCATCAAAAATACAAATGACAAAAGAGAAAATAGGTTTCATCAAAATTATAAACCTTCGTTTTTCAAAGGTTACCCTCAAAAAGTACAAAGAGGAGCTGGAAGATATGGCTCATCAGCTAAGACTAGGTTCAGTTCCCAGTACCTATATGGTGGCTCACAACCATCTGTAACTCCAGTTCTGGGTTACCCAGTGCTCTCTTCCGATCCCTGTAGGCCCTAGCTAAGCATGGCGTACATACATACATGTAAACAAACACTCATACATGATATAAGATAATACACACACATACACACACAAAGAAAACACAAAGATATCCCACAGAACAAAGTAAATATAAATACTTCTATTCAGAATTATGCAAAGAACGTCCATAAGTTAATAATAAGATGGAACCCACTTAAAATATAGGCAAAGGGTTTGGGTAAACAGATCTTAGAAAAGATCTACTAAAGGCCAAGTAATTCTGGAATAGATGCTCAGCCTATTAGCCATGGAAGAAAACACAAATCAAGCCACAGTGAGATATGACTTCACATCCACTCCTCTGAGTTAGGGAAAAGGACAGGAAAGGGTACTTTACCAGGGCACGGACTTCATGTGTAGTTCATAGTTCTCTCCCTGAGGAGAAAAGGGTGAAATGCCTGTTAGAGATGACCCCTGAGAGCAAAGGAGCCCAGCCAAAGAGGGAGAGACACTACATAACTCATTCACGGACTGAATTCAGCATGCATGCATGTTCACAATAATCTACACACACATGCTCACATACATACGTGCATGCTCCTTTCCCATAGCCTACTTCTAGATTCAACGATTCCATCATCTTCACTCAGACTCCACGTTTCCCGGTTCCCACTGAAGCCTACCAGGCCATTCCATTTCGCCTGAGAGACTCCGGGTGCTACCTTCCCTGTGTGTCTTTGAGCTCTTCCCATCTCCCTGCTAGTCGGCTCTGGGACCCCTTCTCAGACCCAGGTGCTCACCACGGGCAGAGTCACTGGCTGGCCATCAGAAAGGCAATCGAGGGGCTGGCAGACGGAGCCATTCCTGCGTGTTCCACAGCAGCAAAGCTGGAATGATGGGTGGGCTCTGTGAGGGTCTGAGGAACTCCTCTGTTAGCCCTTCCAGCCCAGTTTTCCCCCTCCTCCCTTCCAGCTGCGGTTGCCTTGTACCCCACAGTTCCAGCGGCTCTCTGGCGCCTCCGCACGCAGCTGGGGCTGGAAGTACTTAGGGTAGTGGAAGCAGGTTGGATTGCTGCAGCAGGGCTCCTGGAAGGGTGGGACGCACTGAGTATTCTCGAAGGAGTCTGTTACCATCACTAGGAGGTCTTTATCTGAGAAAGAAGATGCAGTTAGACCCCCGAGAAGATTCTCATCTCTGCTTCCCATTTAGCCCAGCAAAATTCCTATCTTGGCTCAGTGGTTAAGACCACTTGATGCTCTTTCAAAGACCCTGGTACAGTTTCCAGCACCCACAGGGTGCCTCCCAACTATTTCAAGTCCAGTTCCAGGGACTCCAATGCACTCGGAATACGTACATACGCACAGGTGAAAATGCTCATATGCATAAGATAAAATTAATTTAAAAATAAAATAAAATCCCATCTTGAAGTGTCAGGTGAGGTTCATAATCACCAGACACTCATTCACATGCCTCAGACAGGGCCCTGAAATCTGCATTTTAACAAGGCCTGTGGAGTATGCCGACAGATACGCTCTCCAGAAAGCCCTCTAAGATGTTGAGTCAAGGTAAGACCTCTTGGTGTTGCTCTATTAGAACAGCCCCTCCCTCCCCCAACAAAGTCACCAGCCCATTGTAGAGAAAACAGATCCCCCAGCAGGCTGTCAGTTTAGGAGCAGAAGCCCCTCCAAGCCCTCCTTTCTAGCCTGTTGCCTGTGGGACCACACTGCTTCCCTGAGAAGAGCTGGAAGTCCAGCATAGGAGAGGCGCAGAGGGGCAGACAGCGGTATGTGTGTCTCACTAGGAAAATGCTCTGAACTGGGAGCTGCTAGGAAGACGTAGCCTGAGGACCCCTGCAGCTGCAGAGCCCACCCGCCCCCAGGTGCTGCCACTGTCCGAGCACAGCAGACTCAGGCAGCACTGAGGCCCAGGCCCCAGGACAGTAAGCAGACCTGAGGACTTCCATCTGGGTCCCTGGAAGAACACACTCTTCTTAGAGACAGCTTAAGTGGACAGGTATCTGAGGACACAATTCTGAGGAGTTTTGACTTCCCCCAACCCAGAAAAGCCCATACCAGGTTGAGTTGACCTGGTTCCCTGAGCTCCAAAATGACCTCCACGGGGCTTGGAAGCCGTCTTCCTCCCACCCCTGTGGCCAAACCATTAGACAGAACAGGGAAACTCTCACTTTTCTTCCTCTTCCTTGGCCTCCTGGATTCGGCGTGGACCTCCAGGCAAGAGACTTGCCTAGACTGTAACAAAGCAAAAAGGGTTGCAGGGACGCTAAACAAAGCCACGCCCCCTCTTCCAGTTAGAAGGGAAGAGGCAAAGGCACAGATTTGGTGTTGATCAGCTTTGGGATTCTGCCGAGTATGCTGGGTACTGAGTGCTCCAACAGGGGGAAGACAAAGCTAGGCGCACATCATGGTTTACTGGCAGTCATGCTCATAGGCGCATCAGGGGCTGACCTGAGGCGTTGTCCAGCTGTGCAAGTAAGAAGTTGGAATAAAATAACTTCTGAGAAGCAGAGACTGGGCAAAGGCCTTTGCCACACATCCCAAGCATTCGGCTTTTAAACGGAGAAGTTTCCTGGGACGTTGGGTACATTCAGTTAAAATAGTTACGACTGGTTTTTTGTTTGTTTGTTTTGTTTTTTTGAGGCAGGGTCTCACTATGTAGACCAGGCTGGTCTCAAACTCATAGAGGTCTGCTTGTCTCTGTCTCCTGAGAGCTGGCCTAAGAAATAATTTTAGTACTGAAATCAGGCTTGAAGAGGTATTGGTATTGTATTGTAGTTGTAAATGACTAATGCTGGGAAAAGGGTGATCTTTTGGGAATGCAGGGTGCTGGGCAAGGGTGATACCCTCATACTTCCTGCCTTGATCCAGGAGCTCAGGATGCAGCCCCACCCCTGGGTACACCTCATTTAGTTAACCATTTAGTCTAATTCTCCCTGGGCTCAGCATAGGGACAAGGTTCCAAGGTAGGCTCAAGTCCCTCTCCCCTGAGAGCAGCAGCCACATGCGGCCTCTGGAGCGACCAGAGCCCAGAAGGAGAATTACCACAATCACGCCATTGGTGATGAGCATCTCCGGTGAAGAGAGACTGAAAGACAAGAGAACTCCAGGTCAATAACAATATTCTTGGCTGGTTTCTTACGAAGGCAGCAAAAGCTATAAATCATATCAGTCATAGAATAGCAGATCCTTCTCAGTCAAATGAGAAATATCTGCTTGAAAAACTAGGTTTGAACCAGGATCGGTGGCATCTATCTGTAAACTCATCACCTAAGAGGCAAAGGCAGGAGGATTGGAGCATTAAGCCAGCCTCTATGACCCTGTAAGAAAGTGGTGTACATTTAAAGCAGAATGTCCAGGGGGAACAATGCACAGGTCAGTAAGACTGCAGCCCCTCATCTAGAACAGAAGCAAGTACTCTTCATACCAACAAAGCTTCTGTGCTTCAATTAATGTATACATTTTGCAAGTAGGGTTAGTTTTTACATTTAAATTACTTTGTTACTTTATACCTATGGGTTTTTTTGCATGCATGCAGGGTGTATCTAAGTATGTATATCACATGCATGCAGTGCCAGCAGAGGTCAGAAGGGGGCATCAGATCCTCTGGAAGTGGAGTCACAGGTGGTTGTGAGTCACCCTGTGGATGCTAAGAATTGAACCCATGTCCTCTGGAAGAGCAGCAAGTGTTCTAAACCACTGAACCACTTCTCCACCTTCCAGATTTGTTTTTTGTTGCCCATTCCCTCCAATTTCAGCCAGGGGTTAGGATGTTTGTCCTGACAGTTCCTCATCCCATACCATGGTGGCAGGAATTCTCCAGGAAGTTCCTGTTGGAAATGCTGGGAACTTGAGGCAAGCACTGAAGTGTTTTTTTTGTGTGTGTGTGTGTGTGTGTGTATGAGAGAGAGAGAGAGAGAGAGAG
>LOEQ01000168.1:29851-51550 GCA_001685075.1 Bramus lutescens
GTGTGGCGGGGACATGACAAAAGAAAGGGCCTCGGACAATGGAAGGCCTTGCGTACAGGCGCAGGCACGAAGACTGAGATAGAACGTCCTGGGTGACTGGTGATGGGGTTGAAACAGACACACCTCTGGAAAGCTGGAGGGAGGTGTGTGTGGGAGCTAGGGCTGAGGGGAGGGGTGACCTCTGCAGGAAAGGGGGCATGGTCTGGGCCTGGGGACATTTCCTGGCTCCTCAGGTCACACCCCAGTGTACTGAGAAAGCCCCAAGGAGTCTGGGGGATCCCTTGCTCTGTAGTGGGTCCCTTGGCTGACACAAGCCCAATTTAATGCTTGCTGGAACCGTTCCCTACTGGCCCCGGTCCTGAATGCCACACCCTCTGTAGGCTCAGTTTGAATCACGTCTGTCCCTTTGCAGTCTCAGGGAGGACAGGGCTGTCCCTCCTCTGGCCCTCCACACCTGCTGTCCCTCCGTGATTGGCACACGAGCATCAGGAAGTCATGCAACAGATTCCTTGTTTATCTAGCTTCTGACTATCTGTGGTCTGACCACAGCTTCTTTCCCCTAGAGATTAGCGGTTCTCAATCTGTGGGTCCTATCATATATCATATCATATATCCTGCATATTAGATATTTGCATTGTGATTCATAACAGTAGCAAAATTACAGTTATGAAATAGCAAGGAAATAATTTTATGGTTGAGAGTCACCATAACCTGAGGGACTGGATTAAAGGGTCACAGCATTGGGAAAGTTGAGATCCACTGCCCCAGAGGGTCCCCTCTCCTCACCAGACCTCTAGGCATGGAATCAAACAGTCATTCTACCTCAGGCAATCATGAACTTCTCACTTACAAAGTGGACCTCCTGTGATGATCACTCAAGAGTGGGGAGACTTGCGCTTTGTTTGGATACCTCGTGGCCAGACCACAGCAGGTGCTCCAAAGACAGAGCCCCTTCTCTCAGGTTGCTTCTCCTCAGACCAGGCTTCCGGTCCCCCCATCCCCATGTTTATAACCTGGGCCCTTGGATCCTAGGACCTCAGTGTGCCCTTTTTGGCCTTCGCTGTTCCCACAGCTGTGCACCCTGGACATAAAGCTTTCTCTCCCTAGAGAGGCAAAGTTTCCTGCTTTAAGCAGGCAGAGGTCCACATGAAGAGAGAAATGATCCCTTAGACACCAACGCTATAGCATACACGTGGGGCATTTCTGGCCCAGTCCACTGGCTTCATTTCCTCCCAAAGCAGAGGTCCCCTGAGCTCCTGTGCCCTGGGAATGCAGCAGGAGTTGGACAAAGGGAAAGCTAGTCTACAAGGAGTTCCTGCCTAGTGGCTTGAATATCCAACCACACGGAGCAGGCTGGGCTGCAGATACGGGTGCTGCAGACTCCACGGTGGCTCAAGAGCCTGTATCCCGAGAAGCATCTCCGAGAGGAGCTGGTGGGCAGTTCCATGGTGCTAAAGGGCCTCCACTGCTCTTCCACGGCAGCCTCTAACTCACCGGTGGTACACAGCCATAGCTCAGGAAGTCTGTACACAGAAATATGCCTGACTGGTGGCTGTCAGGTCCTTTCTCTATCCCAACCCCCCAAACAGAAGGGAGGAATGGGGAGGACACTTACGTATATCAGCCTGCCGGACGTTTTTCATGCCGATGACCCTCACTGTCAGCAGATGGCATGGAGATGGTCCCTCCTGTTGATTAAAAGGGAAGTGGAGTCACCCTCAAGGACCACCTCGAAACCAGTTGCTGCCGGGGAGGCCTCAACACTTGTCTCCCTGCCCACCTCACAGCAACCTCCACACTGTTCCGTCATGGTTTGCTTTGGCTTGTTCCTGCCCTACATGGAAGTTTCTAGAGCTGAGACATGCTGTTTTTTCAGCTTTTTACTTCTCTCTCTATATATATATGTCTATATAGTCCAATGAATAATTTCTTATTCCAGAGCCACACAGTTACAAAATTTTCCCTTGCCCACCCAACATGGTGGCTTGCTCAGAAGGTAGACATTTTATGACTGGGATGGTAGACACCTATGAAACCTGGGCATCTCATGCCAGGAGCTTACCACCACAGGTCTTCATTGTAGCTCTGGGTGTTTGCAGCTCTCTTGCCTGGGAGGCCCCTTCCTCAAAGTAACCCTTCCTTGTCTTCCTGGCCACTGTACTTCTTCCCCAGCAAGGCATCTGCCTTTCATCTCACCATGCCTTGCTATAGATGACTGTGATGTTTTGGCCCGTGTGCGGTGCTTGTCTTTCACAACGACAAAAGCATGGATAATCTTCAGCACGATGACTGATGGCTGTTAGATGCCTCTGTCGGTATTGCTAACCCCAGGGACTGGAGCCCTCAGATTTCTGCCTCTCCCTCAGTGCATTAGCCTAGGAGCTGGAACTGGGGGCACACCCTGAGTTGCTCATCCGATGCTCATTGGAAGCTGTCTCGCTCTTGTTCCAGTTACTTGCTGAGAGCCCTGCCATTGTCTAAATCCCGCCCATCTGAAGTCAGCATCTGATTTCTCTCAGCAGCTGTCTTTGTCCTCTGTGAGTTAGTTTCTTATTAGCTGAGGGTCCACTTTTGTCCTCTTTCCATCCTGTTACTTTCTGCCTCCCAGATATTCCCCAAACCATGTCTCCCCACTCTCAAGTGTCCCTGCATCACATATACTTGCCCAGGAAGGGACCACAACTCTCTTCCTCTTTCTATTCAAGTTTCCTTGCCCCAGGTTTTCAGATTATGCCTGTGTATGACTGATCTTCAAGGACATCAGCACAAGTCCCCTGCCACCATGCTATTTAGAGAGTACCTTCCAGTTGCCTCTCTGCACAGACACGCCATCTTCTCTCTGGCTTTTACTCAGGGTTTTGGAATAGCCACTGTGAGCCAGGGAGTCAGAGAGGATCCAAGGTAGAGGAAAGGAAGGATTAACGGTGAGGACAGTCAGGTGAACTGGCCATGGACTCTTGCTGCCCACAATGCAAATGTTCTTGGCCACAGAAATCCTCCCACAGACCACTGTTTCCAGACTCTGGAAGACCCTTCTGGACCTCCAGGGTCCTAGTCTGTTGAGGTAAGGAACTATGCTCCTCCAGACTCCACTGAGCCAACACAGTATGAGGCTCCATGCCTGTTCTCTTCATGTATCTTGGATTTTTCTTTGGATCAATGCCCTTTCTGCTTAAACCTCAGACTTGAAACTCTTTACCGAGAATGTCATCCAGGTGTAGCCCAGTCCTTGCAAGTGTCCACTCCGGGCTTTGGATTTGTCCTACAGACCATCATCTCGTCATGTATATGTATGAAAGTCTGTCCCTCTCACTAAACACATCTCCCAGTGCTGCTAGAACACTCTGTGACTTTTTCAGATAAGCCTGCTCTTTTCTCTTTAAAGAATATTATGGTTTGTGGAAGAGCCAAGTTTGACATGAAAGGGATTTGGGGTGGAAGTCCTACTTGGGGCAATTTCTGTTATCACTTTTCCTCTTCCTCCCAGACTCCTCTGGGGCTTCCGTCTAACCAATAAGAGAACAACAATTCTGAGATATCCGAGTTCCTCATTACCTGATAAGGACATGTAATTCCAAGATCTCTTCCCTCTCTCTAACAGAACAAGAGTCAAGCTCACAGTGGGTTCAAGGATCCCTTCTGTGAGTATAGCTCAGAAGTCTTTGGGGCCAATAACTTGCTCAAACAGCATTCTGTTGTGAGTCCTGTAGTTGGGCCAAAGACTAAAACCATACTGTTTGTGGTCTGTGGTCTGTGTCATATGGCCTGTGGCCTGTGGTCTGTGGCCTATGGCAGGACTTTTCTAGGCAGCAAGCTCTTCATTTCTCATCCTGTTCTGGGCATAGTAGGTCATGGATTGACTGAGCAAGGAGGCAAGCATCACCTTTCAGAAGGAGTGTGTGGTCCTGGTATGCTTTACCCTACTCTTCATTTCCTCAGAGGGCACCCAGAGTCCAGGTGGGAGCTGTTCTCTTCTGTCTTCTATCCCCCTGTGTCTGTCAATGAGGGTGGCTGTTACTTCCTCCTCTGTCACTCTCTTGTACAATACTAGCAACATCAGTAACCACTGTGTGAGGTGGATGATGATGATGATGATGATGACGATGACAGCGTCTTTGAGGCAAGACAGTGCAGGCTGACCTTGAACTCTTGCCCCTACCTTCTTCTTTTTTCCTTTCGAGACAGGGTTTCTCTGTAGCTTTGAAGACTGTCCTGAAACTTGCTCAGCAGACCAGGTTGGCCTCGAACTCACAGAGATCTACCTGCCTCTGCTTCCTGAGTGCTGGGATTAAAGGCATGCGCCAACACCGCCCTGGAGGCTTCTACCTTCCTAATGTGGGATTACAGATATGTACCTTCATGTCCAGCTCTTTATGGATTTATTTGCCTAGGTTTTACTATCACCTTGAGCAGTATAGAGAGATAAGGAAAATTCAAGGGGCACAGGTAAAGAAAAAAGGCCCCTTGCTCCGGAATCTGATTTACATTTGCCTACAACTGACAAAATCAGTAGAGATTTGCCTACATGGAGTTAGTTTCCCTCAAAGACATCTCAAACAAGAGTGTGAAAAAAACAACAAAAATCCCAAAACAACCAAAAAAAAATCTATCATGGACCAGGCTTGCTTAAAACTGAAATGGATGCAAGCAGTTTTTGGATTAAATGACGTCAGTTATTAAACATCAGTTATAACTCCTCTTGCCCTTAACACTGAACAGTCTCACAATTTCATTGATAACAGGACATTGTTTAAAACAAAGAAAAGAAGCAAACCAGCTCATTTTTTTTACCTAAAGTTTTTACAAATCTTTGAACCTGATTGTAAATTGCATTCTTAAGCCATATCACTTTAAAAGCCACAAGTCATTTCTACATTATGTGTGTACATAATCACTAGAGAATATTAGCTGGTGTTTTGAGATATGATCGCATGTAAGTAACCTAGGTTGGCCTTGAACTTCCTATGTAGCTCAGGTTAGCTTTGAACTGGTATTCCTGCTCCCTACACCTCCTAAGTGATTATAGCCATGTGTCACCCAACCATTAAGGCACATTTTTCTTTCAATTCTTGCACTTAAAGTATCTCAAGTTCCTCTCTCTCCTTCTTCTTTTTCTCTCTCCATCTCTCATCTTACCCAGCTCAGCTTCATGCCGATGTGTCCTGAAGTGCTTCCCTGCCTCACAAAGCTGGCACCCCTCAGTCCACAGCAGTGGCACCCCGCACTGTCCTGTGCTGCAGCTAGCCATCTGACAAGGCAGTTAGTACTCATGTTGCATCACAGACGGGGGACCTAGGACTAAGTCCCTTGACCCACAGCTCTTAGCTTGGGTCAGAGTT
The DNA here is from genome assembly GCA_001685075.1 of Bramus lutescens. NCBI lineage: Eukaryota > Metazoa > Chordata > Mammalia > Rodentia > Cricetidae > Bramus > Bramus lutescens. Next base: position 35,191 of record LOEQ01000168.1, read on the forward strand.
GAACTCCTCTCTGATTCTCAGACCCAGTTTCACATCCACTGTCAACTCTCACTTGAGAATGTCTCTCACCAAAAATGAAGAGGTGGTTCTTGCTCTCAACTCCATTGTCTTGATCTTCCCTCAGAACTAATTTTCCTGGCAGATTCCTGTTTTTCGCCCCAAATTCTCACGGAGCTCTCTGCTAACCCCCAACCTTGGCAGTCCTTCTACTGGCTGTGTCCTTATTGGCTGTGTTTCTATAGCCCCGTGATCACTCTCCTCGTGAGCCCCCAGAACACATCACAACTATCAGGTCCTTGAAGACCTTATTTATGGATAGACACAGAGGGCCTCTTGAGGTCCACCTTGAACTTCAGATTGCACCTAGAAATTCCTTCTGGCTCAAAGAATTTTAGGAGAGGCCCATCTCTAAAGTTCCCCAAAGGGAGTTCGTACATCTCAGCAGCACAGAAATGGAACACTGGAGGAAGAAAGCGGGATTACCAGACTCAGGTCTGGGCTTAGGTGCCTTCGCAGAGCTGGGTGTATGACTCTGGAAGTAGCCCCAGTGGTCGGCAATACACACACACACACACACACACACACAGACACACACACAAACACACCCCTTTGTTTGGTAAAGAAGTACAATTTTTGCTCCTCCTGAAACATTCATAGCCCCAGAGGAAGCTGATCTACAATAAAAAGACAAAACAGAGGGACTGGAGAGAAGGTTCAGTGGTTAAGAGCACTGGCTGTTCTTCAGAAGACCCAAGCTTGATCCCAGAACCTGCACGGTAGCTCACAGCTGTCTGCAGCTCTAGCGCCAAGGGATCTGATACCCTTTTCTGGCCTTCTAGAGCACTGCATGCATGTGGTACAAGACATACATGTAGGCAAAGCAGCCCTACATATAAAATAAAAACAACCTTTAAAAAAAAAGATGCAATAGAATTCAGTACAGCGCCTGAGTTAATATGCTGATGGGAACCAGAAACCGGTCAGATTAAGGAGCCCAGCTTCATGAGCCGAAACCTTAGGGACTTGGGCAAGCCCAACCCTGGCTGGGCTGGGTATAAGGGCAAAGGTCAAAATATTTAACTGCAGGCGTCACTAGGTGCTATGCTTCGGGGCTACATCCCTGGTGTAAAGGCAGCCATACTCCTTCAGCTCAGAGGGCACTTGGCAGGTCCTGGGTGAGGAGCAGGAAGTACTCAGGGGCTTGGAGGTCAAGGCAGGAACTTTGGGACAAAGAGCACAGAGATTCGTTCAGCCTCTGAAACAAGCAGTACAGCTGTGCCAGGGAATACAAAAGGAACCAGGATACTCGGGCTGCAGACTTGCACAGTCCAGGCTTCCCCCTTGGCCTTGACCTCTGGCTTGATCTTGTCAGGATTCCACTTTCCTCCTGAGAGTTACTCCAAGCAGGAAGCATTGCCAATTCACATGGGGAGTGGGGAGAGCTATGAATTAGCTGCTCCACGGCTTATTGCTGCCCGCCTCCCTAATTTCATAGATATGAGTCTGGTATGCCAGCCCAGCACTGGCCTCTGCCCCTGAACCAGATGCCTTGCATAGGGTCTTAACCCTCTGGGAAGCCTCCATGGAAGACATAATCCTTGCCTTACAGAAGAACAAATCACACATCATACAGGCTTACACAGACAGAGATGATGGAGCTAGGTAGGACCCAGAACTCAGTGAAAACCTACCACCTTACCAGGCTAGTGTGTTTTCCAACTGGAGAGTGGCTAAGGTTTCCATAAAGAATGGGCCATCACCAGTTTAATGTCAGAGGCACCTGTAAGGCCTTCAGCTCTCCATAGCCGGGGATCTCCCCAAACTCAAGGGCCCAGCTATTTCTGATAATCAGTCCAAAGCTATTTAGTTGCATTACACAAACTTCCCCTCAACTCCACCAAAAGGCTCCTGGATGACTAGGGCTTGGGAGGGTCTGAGTACTAAGTTACAGAAGAGATGGGTCATCCAATGCCTATCCAGGCCAGGCATCCCCTCCCTAAACCATTGCCCAGGCCTGGAGAGAGGATAGCAGCTCCTTTCCCTGGGGCATCTCAGGGCAAGCTGGACAGGTGAGGCCACCTCATCTTCATACAGCTGGGTGTAGCTATTGGTTCCCTGAAACATTGTCTAGGAGCTCTGACCAACCTGGCAATATCAGCCAGTCTACATGGTCCGTCCTTCACAGCAGACCACCGAGATAGTGATATTTGAAACTCTAGTACCGGTTTCAGCAGATCTGAGCAACATCCCAGCCTGGGGAGTGGGTGTCACATGAGAGGAATTCTTGCAATTGTTTTGCTTTTCACTCATGTTAGGTGAGTGGTCAGAGAAAGAGATACAGCTGAGAGACATGGACCATCTAGAACCCAACAGGAACAGCATAGCCTGTGTGTGTGTGTGTGTGTGTGNGGCAGGAGGTGGAAATTTTTAATAATAATAATAATAAATTAATAATAAAAAAGCAAAAAAACTCTACTCTATTTGTGGTAGAACTGCCCTAGTTCAAATTTTTGGAGGATTAGTAAAGAGCAGTGCTGATTAGAACCATTTCCAGACACCCAAGCCTTTTGGGAGAAACCAGGAGGCAACATCAATCCTGTTCAGTACAGGGGGGACGACAGTCAGGATGACACCAGGAGCTGCTCCCTAGGCTCTTTGGAGACTGACCAGTGTCTCCATATCCCACTCTAGAGGGACCAAACCTTCTTGGGGCTTCACTCGATTCCATCAGTGGTTTGGAAGGGCTGGCCAAGGGCACTACTTTACTACTGATAGTTCTCTCTACAGTGCGTCTATAGCCAACAGGGAGATGGAGTGCATCTTCCCATTGCAGACAGGAAGACTAAGGCAGATTTGGTCTTAAGCAGTAGCACATTTCCAGACCTGGGGATTTCCCTGGGAGACTTTGAGAGTTAGTCTAGATCTAGGGTTCTTGACTACACACCCAGAGGGGCAATTGACAGCAATTAAATGACAATACCACCAACTCTCACACTTCAAAATACCCCATACCACACACTCACAAATCACAGACGTTTAGGACTCCCACAGGGTTAATGACCAGTCACTACCAGGACAGGCCACATGTGGATTCTCCCTTGCAATACTAGGCATTGTCTATCCCGGATGCTGGCTTGGCTGGCCCTAGATGGCCCCAAGTCTCCGCACGCAGGTTGGCAAAGTTTGTGAGTATACTCAGTTGTGCCATCCCTAGCCAGGAGCCCTGGTCCAGACTGGGCGACAGCATCTCTCCCAGGTGCTAGGCAGAGGATCCGGAGCCAAGCTCTACAGGTGTTCCGTGCCCACCAGCCTCTCTGGGACCTGACTGACTCTTCATCTCCTGGGCATGCCTCCCTGGCCATCTGCCTTTGGCAAAACCTCCCTCTCCACCACCACCATACTCTCACCTTTAAGGCACAGGAGGCCAAGTACCTGCCATCTTCTACTTGGCATGGGTCTGACAGGGAGTGGGAAACCCAAGCAGGCATCTGGTTCTGAAACATCGTGACGACTCTCCAGCTGGATGGTAAGATCGGGAACTTATACTCTGACTCAGAGCTCCACCCTCTTGGCCGGCCCTGGGCAGTGGNTGGCTGCAATGGCTCAGGGAGGGGTTAAGGCGGGTAGACTGATGTGCTGCCTGGGCTTAGGTCTCAGGTCCAAAGGAACCACACAAGTCTTCAGATCTTGAAAATGCAGAATCCAGCCAGGGCTCTGGTCACTGGGATCAGCAGTCTGTAGCCCCAGTTGCTCAGAATGACTGGGTTATGGGCGCAGGATGATAGAAAGAACATTCTGGGCTTTGGCATGTTTCTGCCAAGATGTACAAAAGCCCTATCTCTCCAGTTCATGCAGATGGATGCATAGCTGCTCCTCTGGGAGTGAATAGATGCTCTACCTCAGGACCATGGTATGTTTTTCCTGGGAGATGTGGGCAGAGACTTCTCAAGATATAAGGACCAAAAATTCAGGTTCTTACGTTAGAGGGTAAAGAAAGAAAACACTTGCCCCAGTCATGTGAGAAGAGGGTTCAGGGCCTCAACCTCTACCAGCCTTCTGGGCAGCCTGCTAGGAGAGAGAGCACCAACTCCTCAAGTCTTCACTACACAGCACAGAAGATGCTCTGCCCCGCCTCAATGATTCTTATCTCTGCCTGTGTTGGCTCACCTCTGGCTTGCCTGAATTCATACTGGGAGTTTCCTGTCTGGGTTCTTGCCGGAGGCTCAACAACCGGCTTTTCTGGCCCACAGATAGAATGTATTTTGGAGCTACATACAGGTGAGACCTGAACACAGGAACGCGTGGAAGGCAGGTGGTCGGCAGTGTTGTTTGGGTTTCCTGACTTCCCAGAGAGGACAGGACCTTTATTTAGCTTGGTGGTCTTGAAGCTTCTCTTGTCACCAACTCACTGTCACCAACACAAATGCGATTACCACGCCCTTGAATTGATTTCACAAATTCAACTAACTTCATGCACTTAGTGAGCACTTACTGTATACATGAGGCTAAACAGAGAAACCCCAGGCTTAAAAGTTCCAGACAATCCAGCTGGGGAGCCAAATACTTCTAACTCTTGAGCAGTTCTAAGGCCCAGATTTTCTTAGGCTGGCAGGGGTCCTAGAAAAATCAACATAAATCCTTTATGTTTGGGAAACTCTGTGGTTCTCAGCTGTGATGCAGACTACTAACTGGCTGAAGGACACAGGGCTGGAAGATGGATTCTAGCTAGGGAGGGACGTGGTTCCGAGAAGGCTTCATGGAGGAGATGACCTCTGATGTGGGCCTTAGAGACTAGGATTTCAACAGCTCTGATGGGAGGGAAAGGCACCCCAGGAGGCAGGAGCAGAAGGAACAGGGCAGGGTAGGCTTAGGTATGCAAATGATGTACATGAGTTATGTAGTATCTCCCACATATTATCTCATATAGGAGGGCAGAAGAGATGGGGACATGGGAGGATGTGGAAGCTAGAAGGACAAACCTGGAAAGTAGGACCTGGCATCTCCTTCCCTGCTCCCCCAAGCCGGTTCTGAGTTGTAGGACAGCATTCTATAAACCGTGGCCTTAGAGCGGCCTCTCAAAGGCTGCGTTTTCCATTTAGACGTATTCTCTAGGCAACAGCTGTCAGTTGTTTCTGAGTAGGAGAACAATATAATCAGAGTTGGACTTTCAGAAGGAAAGGTTGTTTGATGCTGAAGCAGAGGAGAGATCGGGAAGTGATGTAGGAACCACTTAGGAGAAGGAAATAGTCTGGGATGTCAGAAAATAGAGGCCAGGTCAGGAGGTTCTGTGGTGACCTGACCACAGTACAACCCAGTCTGCAAAGCAAGGGAGTCTCCCCTGCTCCAGTTCCTCTGCCCTCCATCCTTTCCAGTAAGGTCTGCTGAGGGCCGACCCACCTCTCCAAGACATTTTTCATGGTTTAGCATTTGGTCCTCTTCTGGCTACAGAAGCCCATTTATATGTCCTGTCCCCATGCAGACCCCAGCCACTGCATCCATTCTGGCAATTTCCTCATCATCTACCAGTGCCTCAAGATCAGAGCCTTTACTTTCAGTTGGATTAAATCAGCTGAACAGAGACCAAGGGGAGCTGTGGTGGCAGCTTCTTCCTCTACCCTCTTCCTGGCACTTCTGACCTAGGTGAAGTCTACAGCCAACCTCTCCCTTCATGGACTCAGTGGACAGATGAGTAAGAACATCTGCTGCCTGCTGTGTGCCAACTTCTGAGCTGACTACCCAGGAAGGTTCTGGAAGGAGACAAGAGGGGAGGGGTCAAGTTGGAATTAAATTAAAAGGTCAGTTGTCCCTTCTGAGGTCTCTGGTGAAGGTGGAAGTGAACTCAGATGAGTGTTAGGATTGCAGTGTCAATAACTGCCACTTACAATCCTGTGACAGAGTGAAGTCTGTCTGACCCCAATTCTCACCCAGCGAGTCTCCAAACCAGCTCTAGAGACCCAACCTAGGACTCTGCTGTGAGGCACACCAGCCACTCCAGGCCAGGTCCCCCAGCTGCTTCTCCTATAGTCTCCCTCTATAAAGGTGATGCTGGAAACAAATGGAGGGATCCCACTCCTTTCCAGCCCACTTTCCAGTGATTAGAAAGCCTCAAATCTCCTTAGTGGCCTCAGCATGCCAGGTGAGGGCCACTGTTCTCAGCTGAGTCCCCAGGTTCTATTCTCTATTCCCATCCGGCCAAGAGTTGCCTCTCACAAGAAGCCTCTTGACCTGGGGACCCTCTATGGACAAGTGTATTTCTATATGTTCTTCTTAGTAGCTCAATTGGCCCTGCTCCACCTGAACCAAATGATCCTCACCTTTCCTCCTCATGTGGCTTCAGGTGTCTCTCCCTGCCTTCCCATCTTATATGATGTTAGCTGCACCCCAGGCTGAAGCATCTGCTATCTCCCATCCTTGGCAGTAACCTCTGAAGTCCAGCACCTCCCATAAAGGAAGCAGAGTCCGGGAGCATCTCTCTGTGCCTTTGGAAGTTTACCGCACAGTAAAGGACACATTTTGCACCTGTAGTGAAAGGATGGACTGTTCATTATGGGGAGGGGCTTATTCACTGTTTGGTGGAAAGTTAGAGCCTAATGACACAAAAATAAATCCCAGAGAGGAGAACTAGCTGACCACTAAACCTATAGATGATTCAAAATATATTCTTATAATATTGAGGTGAGAAGGATCTTCCAAAAAATAAAAAAAAGATTCAAAATCTAGAAACAAATAGGGAAACTGCCTTGATAGGTGGAAATGAAAACCTTCAGCAAAGAAAAAGATACTGTCAGTGCAGGTCCACCTCCGGCATTCATCTCTAATTTCCTCTTCCCAATAAACATCTTTAAATGCTAATGTGAAGAGGAGAGCCTTGCTCTGCTGACACTAACATTACAAAGCCATGCTAATACAAACAGCATGTTGCTGAACCAAGAATCAGATCAATGGAAACAAAATAAAAGGATTGGAGAAAAACCTTTGTCCTTTGGTTTTTGTTTTTGTTTTTTGAGACAGGGTCTCTATGTTCAGTCTTGACAGTCTTAGAACTCTCTATGTAGATCAGGTTGGTTTCAAACTCACAGAGATCCCCCTGCCTCTGTCTCCCAAGTGCTGGTATTAAGGACATGTTCCACCATGTCTAGCAAAACCTTTGTAATTTAAGGGAGCTTAATATCTAATAAAATGTCATTACAGGACTAGAGGAATGGCTCAGTGGTTAAGATGTACTATTCTTGCCAAGAACCCAAGTTTGGTTCCCAACACCCATATCAGGCAGCTTACAAGCACTTATAAATTCAGCTCTAGGAGTTCCTCACCTTTTTCTGGGCACCTGTACAAACCCACACACAGACATACACATATTCACATAATTTTTTTAAAGTAAGAAAATACATCTTTAAAACAGGCTAAGCATAGAAGCACATACTTATTATCTCAGTACTGGGAGGTGCACACATATGCATGCCACACACAAATGCACACATGCATGCATACAAGCACATGCACACACATACACATACAAACTTGGCAATGCAGATCAACAAGGAAAACACAAACTTTCTAGCAGATATATAAACATGGTGGACTACACAAAAATAAAATAAGAGTACTTCACTTAGTGCTACATAAAAAGATGGGCCATAAACAAGACTGACACATGAAACATCAAATATCAAACAAATAGAAGACAGTGTATGTGTTCTAGCAACAGAAAAGGATTTTTTTTCTTATTTTCTTTCTCTGGTTCTGGGGATTGAACAATGGGCCTCATACATATTAACTATGTGTTTGACCAGTGAAATATACACCCCTGGACCCTAAAGAAGAATTTTTAAACAAACATTTTGAAACAATTAACTATAAAGCAAAAACATTTCTAATTTAGACTGAATAAAATTTAAGCCAGGCATGGTACTCAACATTATAATCTTATCATTTGGGAGGTAGAGGCAGGAGGATCAGAAGTTCAGGGTCATCCTTAGAGACAGATGAAACTCAAGGCTAGCTTGGACTACATGAGACTCAAAAAACAAACAACAAAGAAGAAAAGGATTAAACATTTCCATGTCGTAGAAAAATCTAACCGACCAAATATACTTGCCATGCATTTGCAAGTCACCAGATGATTAATATTTAATAAACAAAGAAATAATTCACAAGAAAAAGATGACCATGATGAAGGAGGGATCTCAGTAGTGAAGCACTTGCTTTTCTCAGTACCTTGGGCAATTCACAACTTCAGCAGGAATCTGTCACCACCTTATGACCTCTGAGGACACCCACCCAAGTCACATGTACACACACAAATAAAAATAAAAATAAATCTTTAAAAAAAGATGTCAACATAAAAAATATCAAAGACTTGAAGCTGTCACCTTCTGAAGGAGAAACTCAAAAAGTGAGCAGGCACTGGAGGAGATGCTCAAAATCATAGGTATTCGGTCTGAAAATCAATAGGGAGGAAATCACCAGTTTAATAGATGGTACAGGCAGATGTGACTTCCTAGGTAGAGCGAAGTAACAGAGCACCCTCACCTAAATGCTGTATTAAAGGGATGACAAATGGAAGAGTAGATTGACATAAGAGGGAAACAAAGAAATAGGAATTAAAGGAAAAGTGAGGTTTCCCAACAGTTGTTGAATTGGAAAACCATGAGACAGCCAAATGATGGTCAGTATTGGTGGCAATGGAGAGACAGAGTTATCATTGTGTTCCATTGTGTTACCCTATGGAAGAGAAAATGGATACCATAGTTGACCTGGGACTGTCAGTCAAAGTGAACGTTGGTATAGTAATGTTGGTTCCAACTTACACCCCAGGGAGCCTCTTGCAGGCCATAGAGAGACGTACCTCTATAACCCTGGATCTAGTCTCCAGTGATACAAAAAGTAAAAATAGGGATGGAGAGATGGCTCAGCATTTAAGAGCACTGACTGCTCTTCCAGAGGATCTGGGTTCAATTCCCAGCACTCACATGGCAGCTGACAACTGTCTGTAACTCCAAGATCTGACACCTTCACACAGACACACATGTAGGCAAAACACCAATGCAAAAAAATAAATAATTTATAAATAACTAAAAGAGTACTTCTTGCTCTCACAGAGGACCTAGGTTCAGTTCCCAGCACTCCCATGGTACTTCAAACCCATCTGTAACTTCAGTTCCCAGGGCTCTGATGCCTTCTTCTGACACACACATACACACACACACACACACACACACACACACACAAAACAATCCCACACCAAAGAAAATGAATAAGTTTGACAAAATAGTTTAAAAAGAAAAAAATGAAGGCGTGCATGAGGACACTTGCTGTAAAGCTTCTTAAACTGCGGGCTGCAGCCCCTTATAGGGACACTGTCTGTGGGAATCACAAAACTTTGGCAGTAGTAAAAATCTAAATGTCTTTTGGCTTGGGATTAGGACAGAAATTCCAACAAGTTCTCAAGTGTGCCAAACATACACCTGTCATTCTGTACTAGGTAATTCTGAGATATGTCATAGCCTAGGTATTGCTGGTTATAAAATAAAATATCAATCAACTAAAAGACATTAAAGATCCTTGACATCCTGCCATATCAAACATATAGGCAAGATTTCATTTATACATATATATAAAATAAACAAACACACTATATGATTAGTATGGACGTGTTCTTTCATCATTAACAAATGATACAATAACGGGAATACCAAAGAATTATTTTTAAATACTTTGCTTTGTGATTTTTTTACACTAGATGTTTTATTTGTGTGCTTATTTTATATACTTAATTCCCAGATAAAAAGGGTCATGGGTGTAAAAAGGTTTATGGAACCCTGCTCTGTGTCATCTTAACTCTGAACGCATTGTGCGTCCTTCCCTGGAGTGGAAACAGGAGAAGGTGGGCATGAACAAGCCAGACCGGCAAGTTCAGCATGCGCATAGAAGCCTGAACAGTAATGGACAAGTCAGGGTGGGAGTGGAAAGGCAGGAAGCTGGGCATCCACATCACATACATTTACAGACATTAAAAGGGGCTTATGCAACATAGATACATTATATATCTAACATAATAAATAGAAGCATTCCCACAAGGAAGGGAAAGTTATGTGAGGATTGGGAGATAAACCAAGGAACCCATTTCTAGACCAAAGATGATACTGGCCACATTGTAGGCATCTCCGTCTCTTGGAGAAATTTGGCTTCCTTCAGCTTTTCTGATTGTTGTTGTGAACTGCCTTACTGGAAGTCACTATTCTCCCAATCTCTGCTCCATGTTAGACTAATAAGCCCATCTGCATCTACTTTCACTTTCCTCAAAGCTGTTCTTTGAGGAGGTGCTGGGGCTTGAACCCAAGACTTCATGAATGCTAAGCAAAACACTCTACCACTACACTTGCTGCTGTCCTCTTAGGTAATCTGTAGAAAGGCAAGAAGTGATCTAAAGACAGAAGCCCTGTGTGGCTGCCCTGACTGACAAGTTTTTGCATTCTCTGCGGTATCCCTAGAGTCATGAGCTCTGTGGTCTGGCTGCTCACATCAGTCATTCTAGTCTCTGTATCAGTCGGGTTCCAGCTGTGAGGTCTCTTTGCCCTGATGAGCCAAGTTCCCCATGTCAGGAATATTGTGTCTGCAATGATTCCCTCTCATGAAGTCCTGTACTCCACTCTTTGAGAAGCTGGACCTTGCTCCTCTGTTCTAGCTCTATTTAAATGTTGCCTTCTCCAGGAGCCTTTCCTTACCTAGGCGCAGTGACTTGTGCCTCTGTCCCCCTCTTAGCTCCTCAGCCACTCTAGTTACTAGTTTACACCAGTCTATTATGCTGGAGATGCTCTTGTCTATTTCTTTTTGTTTTTGGAGGCAGTGTCTCAATATTCAGATTAACCTGAAACTTACCAGTTAGCCCAGGCTAGCCTCAGATTTGCAGTCTTTCTGTTTCCTCCTCCTGGGCCTTGATTATTTCCATTTTTACTCTTTCCTTTTCACGGCTTGGCCATTGCTTGTCTGAAATACCCCAAGCCGTCAGGTTAGGGGATGGGAAGACAAGGTCCAGCACAGACATCAGTAAGACAAGGTGGCTCACATGTGCCATTTACAAAGTGATGGCGATTGATCTAATGTTTACATCCCCTGTGAAGAAGGCGCTTTCATCAGCTCAGTTTAAATACTGAAAGGGACCCAGTGAGGATAAACAGCTCACTCAAGATCACCACAGCAGTGATAGAACTGTGACACAGGTCAGTTTGCCTGGCACATCTGTCCTGAGTACCCTGCACTGCTCTGGGGCAAAGCTCCTGGGTTGTTGACTAAGGCTTTCCTATGCTCTTCTGCTCCCTTGATACAGAAACCTTTGGTCCTAAGTCAAAAAAGGACCACAGACAATTCTCACGATGTAAAGTAAAACGAAGTATCTCTTCAGGTCATGAGAGATCTGAAAATGTCAGTCATCGAAGTTAATGTATTGAGCCAGGCATGGTGGCCAGCTCTCCTGAAACTCACTACATAGACCAGGTTGGCCTTGAACTCACAGAGATTCTCTGCCTCCCAAATTCTGGGATTAAAGACATGCACCACTATGCCCAGCTTCCTAAATTTTTCTTTTTTAAATTGTGTGTGTCTATGTGTATGTGTCTGTGTCTCTCTGTGTGTTCTCTTCTGAGTATATGTATGTTCTTCTGCATGTGTGTGCACATCCGTATACGTGTGTGTTTTCTTCTGAGCGTGGGTATGCAGGTGCCACAGGTGTGGAGGTCAGAGGGCAACGTCAGAAGTTGTTCTTTGACTTCAGTCTTCTTTGGGACATGGTCTCTCATTCCCTGCTGCATTCACCAGGCTAGGTGGCCCTGGAGTTTCCAGAGATTCTCTTATCTCTTATCTTCCTGAAGAAGCCCAGAGATTGAAGACATTTGCTGCCACGCCCAGCTTAACCTGAGTTCCTGGACTTGAACTATATCCTCATCCTTGTTGGTTTACTCCCACCTCTCCACCCCCAGCCTTCTCCCAAGACTTATTTTCTTAGCGTCAACAATGTATGTGGCTCGAAAATATTTTCCCACCTCCTTTGTGTTTATAAGACAGTAGAGGCCTTCTCAACACCCTGCAAAGAGCTTGTGGCCGCAGATCAACATTTCTTAATCACATGAAGTCCCTGCTAATGAAACTTGTCACCTCTTGTCTCAATTGAATAATAATTGGCTTTACGTTTTTCTGCTCTTGACTCTCTTGCTCATGAGGCAAGATTGTACATTGCATCTACTCCATCACTATCTCCATGGTGAGGGCAGCCTTGTCACTGTGCTGTGGTGAAAGATCTGGCTTCTGTTACATACAAGCCACAGGAACTTGACTGAGCTTGACTACCTACTGTCAAGTTTCTCCATCTGTAAATTAGAACTCCCTCATAAGATTGGGTGATACAAAGGGCTTAGTTGGCACATGGCTGGCTATGGTGGGCAATTTTTTTTTATCAACTTGACTGCTTTTGGAGTCACCTAGGTAACACACCTCTGGACATGTCTGTGAGGGTGTTTCCAGAGAGGTTTAACAGAGGATGGAGGACCCTAAATGTAAACAGTACTGTTCTATGGGTTGGATTCCCTGACTTTAATAAAACAGAGAAAGGAAACTGAGCTCCAACCCTTGTTTGTCTTTGCGTCCAGACCGTGGGAACACTGTGACCAGCAGCCTCACAATCCTGCTGCCACACCGTCCCCAATATGAGGAGCTGTGCCCTCAAACCATGAGGCACACAAACCCTTCCTTAAGTCACCTTTGTCAGGCATTTTGTCAGAGCAGAGTGAAAATGGACTAATCCACTGCCTCTTTGTGATAGACAGCTGTTGAATGGTGTGATTCATCACGCCAGGACATCGCAACACAGGGACATCATCCCTGCACCAAGGGTGAGACTGAAGTGACACAGGAAACTGAGCTGTCTATGAGGAGTTCAACTGAGCTCTCAGAGAGCTTGACCAATGGGGCAAGAGGGGCTGCCCAGATGGTGAGCACCTTGCCCTTGAAGGAAGAGTAGCAGCCCCTTCAGTGGGTAGGTGAGGGAGGGCATTATCAGGCAAGACAGCATCAGCAAAGGCAAGGTCTGGAGAAGACAGTAAAGACTCAACTAGGGATAAAAAGAGTCAGGATCCCCCTGGTGTTGGCAGTGTGACTCCTAGCAGGGTTTTTGAACAGATAGTGTTTAAGAATGAACAGCTTTGAAGTCAAATGTGGTGGGGTGTCTCTGTAATCCCGGCACTGCGGGATGGAGCCAGTGGAAGCCAGATGTGGTAGAGTGTACCTGTAATTTCAACACTGTGGGATGGAGCCAAGTAGATCCTCAGGGCTAGCTAGTCAGTCAGGCTAGCCAAAATAGCATGTTCCAGGTTAAACGAAAGAACCTGTCTAAAAAAATAAAGTGGGCTAGCCAGGTGTGTTAGCACAAGCTTTTAACCCATGCACTTGGGAGGCAGAGGCAAGAGGAGCTCTGTGAGTTCAAGGTCATCCAGGTCTACATAGTGAGTTCTATAAGTTAGAACTACATACTAGGACCTTTTAACCAAAAGAGTGGAAAATGATGAAGATATTCAAAGCCAGCTAAAACACATGCAAGCATAGGCAAATGCACCTACATATATATGTACACATGTGTGCACACACTACACACACAAACAAGCTTGTATAAATAAAATGAAATAGAGATAGCAGGTCCTACAGGAGGACAGATGACCATCAGTTCTGTGTGGCCTAGGTAAACAGGAAGGGAGGCCTCCTTCACCAGCCAGTGTGGCCCCATGAGGTGGTTCATGGTTTTCCAAAGGTCCATGGGTCATCAAAACCTTTTCTTCTACTTGTGGAGCATGGCCTCTGGCCTAGCTCTGCAGACACATTGGTTTCTAGGACGTCTTTTGTCTCAAAGCCTCTGGCTGCCAGTCTAGGCCTGCACACCAGGGCTCTGGAGTGGGATCTGTAGAAGGGAAAAGATTTGGAGGAGGGAGGGGTGGGAGGATGTTAGCTGTTATTTATGTCCTCACTTTGCCTCTGGCCCTCCCTGACCTAGTCAGAGAGAGCCCTGCAACATCTGTGTTCAGATTGCAGCAAAGTCAGTCATCACTTGTCTGCTTTCTGTCATTGTGCACTGAATGCAACTTTCCCAGAGTCTCACGTAAATGGAATCATTCACAGTTTGCTCTTCTGTGCCTGGCTTCTTTTGCCTAGGTTTTTGAAATGTACTGTTATTACTGTGTGTAACATACTCATTCTTTTTCATTGCTATATAGTGCTCAACTGTAAATATTCCAGTTTATTTACCAATCAGTTGAAGAGCAAAGTTGTTTCTAATGTTTGACAGTTAAGAATAAAGCTGCTATATGAATCTCTACACAAGTTTTATGCAAGTCTAAGCTTTGGGTTACTTGGTTACACACCAATGGAGTGATTGGGTTTGATTAATGTTTTTAATGATAACTAGCACACTGCATTCGTGTACACAGAACCATAGATGCACATAACTGACACACTGCATTCGCATGCACAGAACCACAGATTCACATAGCTAACACATTGCGTTCACATGCACAGAACCACAGGTACACACAACTAACACACTGCATTTGTGTACACAGAACCACAGGTACACATACCTAACCCATTGCATTCACATGCACAGAACCACAGGTACACATAGCTAAAAAACTTTTGTAAAAGATTTCTTAGGAGAAAACATTTAGATGGATACAAAACCCAGAAGATACAATATACATTGAGCATCAAACAGATATGCACTTTGATCTTAATATTGATGATGGAGATTGCTTAAAAACTGAAAAAAGACATTTGTAAAATTCTTGATGGTACTATTGTTTTAAAGATTGGAATGAGATAATGGAGGAAATTCAAAAGGAAGCAAAGCTTAAAAATGTACTAGGACATTTTCCAAAAAATTATAACCCTTATGCGTAGCTATAGTTAACTACTAAATATTTCTATAAACCAAATTTACATGGATGCCTTTAATCCCAGCACTCGGGAGGCAGAGGCAGGTGGATCTCTGTGAGTTTAAGGCCAGCCTGGTCTACAGAGCAACTTCTAGGACAGTCAGGATTACACAGAGAACCCTACCTCTAAAAAAAAAATTAATAATACCACACAAGGACAATAAAACCCACCAAGAATTGGCACCTAGCTTCTAATACCACTGATAGACATAAAATTTAGGGGAAAAAATCAATGGCACATACAAATCAATAAAGAAATAAACCAAGAAAGCAATGTAAAATATGAATAGTTAGAATTAGTCCAAATGTATCTGTGATGGGTGATCTTCATTGTCCAGCTGACAGGATTTGGAACCACCCAGGAGGCACACCTCTGGGTTTATCTGTGATGTTTCCAGAGAGGTATAACTGAGGAAGAATGACCACCCTCCATGTGGGTGGGTATTGTCTCACTGGCTAGGGGTGGATTGAATGAAAAAGAGAAAGGAGGAAATAAAGTGACTCTCTCTCTCTTTCTTCTTCTTCTTCTTCTTCTTCTTCTTCTTCTTCTTCTTCTTCTTCTTCTTCTTCCTTCTTCTCCTTCTTTCTCTCCCTGTCCCTCTCCTCCCCCTCCCTCTCCTCCTCCTCCTTCTTCTTCTTGGCTGTGGATGCCATGCTATAAATCACCTCACTCTCTCTGTACTGTGAAACTGTCCAAAGGCTTGAGCTGGGAGGTCACAGGCTGCAGAGGGGAAACCAGCGCTTCTGTTCTGCCACATGACTAAATGGAGGTGATATTCGCAATAAATTATCTTCCAAATAACTGCATTCATACATAGAGGCTACTGCTTCTACTGGATTTGGTTGGAGAAGCTTCCCCTACCTCCAGTCAGCGGGCAGTGGTAACTGCTCACAATTTATAACTGGTGGCAATGTAGAGAATAAGCGACTGTTCAATGCTCAGCCCGGAATAGAACTTCTGTACCATTCCCACAGAGGCTCAGAGGACATCACGGAAGAATACAAAAGCCGGGGGAAGGTGGAAGGTGGTAGGGAACACTTACTTCCAGTCATGATGTGGCCTCTGCTCCCTTAAACTCACAAGATCTGCACAGGATTGGGCCTGTCAGGGCCCGGTCCTGGCAAGAAGAGGAGCTCACGGGATTCCACCCCTTCCTGAGGATGTATGTGCAGCTACTATTTGCTAGGGGAGTGAGAGACATTTTCTTCAATAGTCACTTCAAAGTAGCCACTGGTAGGGTTTCAAGGCTCCTGTAAGTGACCACCATCCATGTGACTACAAGCAACGGTAATGAAACTCCCTAGGTTTTTGTCTCTCTTCCTCTGTCTGGGGGAGAGAAGGAGAGGGAAACACACACACACACACACACACACACACACACACA
>LOEQ01000168.1:69847-83275 GCA_001685075.1 Bramus lutescens
GGGGTCTGACACTCTCTCCTGGCCCTGTGGATAACTGTACACAAGTGACATATAGATATACACTTACATAGATACACACTTACACAGAGCTTTCAGAAAGTCTTAAAGGGGAAAAAAAAGCTGCCTACTACCTCTGAGCTTTAGAGTCTCATCAGGTGCAGCTGTGAATCCCTGTCAGACAGAGTAGCAGATACACAGAAGGCATGCAGTGAAAGGCTACGACCTCTGTTAACTGGTTTTCTGAACACAGGGAAGGAAGTAAGGACAGGTAGGTGATTAGGGTGGGGGAGGGGCCACCTCCAGAAAAGAAAGAAACGAACAAAATATGACATCTATATGAAATGAACAAAATATGACCTCTGCAAGGATGCAGGTGATCTTATTCAGAGTCGGGGACAGGACGGAGGGGACAACAGGAGCCCTTCCCCTCAGAACACAGACATACCTGAAAGCCACAAGGAGCCATGGGAAGAAGTAAAGGTGGGCATACAGCCGTTTCCAGGTCCTGTGTATCTTCAAATCCACTGCAATTTCTTCCTGGCCCACTGCCTTCTTCCCCTTGTGGGCTTTGTGGGACAAACATGTTGGTTTCTACATCATGGTGGCCTTCTGAGGCTTGGATTGTTCCAGCCATGTCTGCATCATTGGAGCACGGAATAGACTGTGCAGAGCTGAAGCTGATTCTTAAGAGCAAGGTGTCCTTGTGGGGCATCCTTGGGGGACGACAGGAGTTTTGTGAGAAAGGAATGGTGCCATCAGGTTCCTCCTGGAGAAATGTCAGGTGAATTATTAAGGAGGGAAGGGAGGAGGTCACAGCTTTGCTAAGGGAGCTCCCCTCTCGGAAAATGCTTCTACCATCACTGGTGAAAGAAAGGTTCCCTGCCATGCAGAGGGTCAGCAGGCAGTTAGCACTGTGCGCAACCCACACCAGGTAGTGTTTGGTGAGGGGAGACCTGCATTTCAGGGCCACGTGATTCAGGCTCGGGGCTGTCTCTAGTTCTGCACTGAAGAAGCTATTTTAAGTACGAAACTCAATATGTCACAGAGAGGAGGGGGGCAGTGGAGCAGCAGAGGCTAGCAGGTCCTAAAGGAGACTGTATTCCCTGGAAGGTAAATCCATTGCTCAGCTGTTGCTGTCGCTTAGCGCCCCCAGATCTCTATTTTGAGCCCTGAAAACAAACATCCACCTCTAGGCTTGGAGCCAAAGGTTCACTCTGCCTCTCATTCATCTCTTTCTTTGGTTTGATGAATGATATCAGCTTTAAAGAGAATGCATCATGGTATTACATTTAAAATCACAAAAGCAAAAACAAGCCAGGCCCACTAGAATAAATAGCAGGCTGCTCTCCTGACCACTGAGGCTGAGCCATCCTCCAGGGCTCTAACAAAGCACACTGGCTTAGGTTTTCCATTTCTCCGGGGTCTGGAGCCTGCAGAGCTGTGGCCAGTGTAGGCCAGTAAGTAGGAAAGGAAAACTGGGCAATATCAGATATGGATACAGCACTTTATATTATTTTTATTTGTCATAAAGGAGAGAGAAAGCTTGGATTGAGAGAGGAAAAAAATCTATGGATGAAGAATTCTAATCGACAAGGGCATTTAAAGCCAGGTTATCTTGAAGTTAAAGAGAAAGCCACAGGTAAGACCAAGCAAACCCCTGATTCCAAGTGAATTGTGTGTGTATGTGTGTGCGTGTGTGTGTGTGAGAGAGAGAGAGAGAGAGAGATTAGAAGACTTCCTTAAGATTTTCCTTGCATGCATGTGTGTGTGCATGTGTGCATGCATGTGTGTGGGTATGCGTGTGTGCTCATGCACGTGTTGAATTGGCAAGTACATAGGGAGGCCAGAGGTCAATTCTGGGTGTCTTCCTCAGTCACTCTCCATTTTATTACTTCTGAGACAGAGTCTCTCATCAAACCTAGAGCTTACTAATTCAGCTAGAGTGGCCAGCCAGCGAGTCCCTGGGATCCGCTGTCTCTGCCCTCATTCCCAAAGTGCTGGAGTTACAGACAAATGTTGGGGATTTTAAGTGGATTTGGGGGAGCTGAGCTTAAGTCCTCCTGCTTACACGGCAGGCACTTTACCTCCTGAGCCATCTCTCCAGCCCCAGAAGCAAAGGTTATTATGTTGGAACCTGATGAAGGCAAAAGGAAGCTTAGGCACCTCCATGCATTCTCTGCCTGTCCTAGGCAAACTTTTGTTCCTTGACACTCTCTGCCCACTCCACCCATTCAGGTAAGATCTAGAATGACATTGGTGCATGGGTACAGGCAGCTGACCAGTACCCATGCATGCACACACACATAGAGAGCAGCTCACTGTACCTGAAAGGCTAGTGACCTGGCCTCATAGGATGCGCCTGTGATTTAACCCTTAAATATCCCCTATATAGGCTCATGTTTTGGTCACTTGTTCCTGTCTGGTTAGAAGTGTCACCTCAGCCCCTAACATCCTTATCCAAAAAGTCTGGGATGTTTGGTTGGAAGTGTCACCCCAGCTCCCTGGCATCCATTTTGGAATGTTGGGTGGAAAGCTCCATTTCAAGCCCCCTCCCCTGGGAGTTGCCTCAGTCCAAACTCCACCTCCGAGAAAGTCCGCCAAATGGTGACCCCTCCCCAGAGAGGGTCAAGACCACTCCCACAGGCTATTTNGCTCCATTTCAAGCCCCCTCCCCTGGGAGTTGCCTCAGTCCAAACTCCACCTCCGAGAAAGTCCGCCAAATGGTGACCCCTCCCCAGAGAGGGTCAAGACCACTCCCACAGGCTATTTAAACTGCCCCCACCCAGAGACCGAACACGTGGTCTTTCCAGTTCTGCTTCCCCTTCTCTGTGTTTTCTGGGAGGGCCACCCGGGAGCACTGGCATCCATTAAACCTGGATTTTTCTAATTCGGTTTGATTTGGTCTGATTTGGATTATTGCGTCGGTGGAGAGGCTTATTGGGCTAGAAAATACTTTACAGTTCCCAATTGGTGGCATTGTTTGGGGATCTGTAGAACCTTGAGAAGGTGGGGCCAAGCTGGCAGAAATCATAGCAGTTATAGACCTTTGAAGGTGATATCCTGACCACTGACTCTGATCCTGCTCCCTGCTTCCTGGTCTGATGCATGCAAGGAGGCTTCATCAGTAACTTCCCCACACCTTCCCACTGTGCCTCACCTGCCATGGTGGACTGAACCCCCTAAAACCGTGAGCCAAGATAAATCTTCCCACCATGCAATTGTTCTTACCTGGCATGGTAATCCCCACAATGTCACACATATTTTCCTCCTCTCTCTCTTTTTAAAATTTGCATTTATTTATTCATTTTTATACACTTAAGAAGTTGCCATCTTTCCTTCCACGAGGCGGGTCCTGGAGACTGAAATCAAGGCTTGGTGGCAAACGTCTTTACTCGTGGAGCCATCTTGCCAGTGCACTTTCCTCCTCTTCTTCCTCTGACCTCCAAGACCCTCTCCTTGCTTGGGTCATAGCTGCCTGCTGTGCTCCATGCTCCAGAGCTTTGCCACAGCAGTAACTGCAAAGAGAGTACAAGTGGGGATAACTAGGGACTTAGAATGAGGGGAGGGAGCTACCACGAGTCCCTGTGCGCAGAGAGGAGCCCAGTTGAGCCTTCATGCTTTCAGGTCTGTCCTATAAGCATGTTTGCAAGGGGTATCTCAAGACTTTGCCTTGCTTATTCCTGTAAAATGACATACTGAATCTACATATATACATACGTGCATGTACATATACATACATACAAATAAAAAATCAATCAAAAGAATTACAACTTCAGCCAAAGCAACAACTCCAATGGCATTCTTATACTCCACACAGGGCGACCAGAGCCTACTCCACTCCCTATCCCTTCCAGAGCACCTGGCCAATTGTCTCCAAAAGGTTCCATTCCCTACTTGAGTAGATCAAAGCAGACCTGTGTCTCCCAGATTGATGCTGCAGAATTCTTGGTGATACTGGGGTAAACCACCACCATCCCTAATGACAACTATACTTCTTTTGCTTAAAAAATAAATAAAAGAGGGGAGAACTATTTCCCAGAACAAATGTAATCAAGCCAATTTTATTTTCTCATTGATTTTCAATAGGATAATAGTTATCTGTTTCCAATTTTCCACTTAATTTTTTTGGAATCAAGTCTTTCCTACATACCATAAAAAAAAACTGTGTGTGTGTGTGCGCATGTGTATGCACAGACACACATGTATGCACTCAGCCATCAGTGTGTTTATGGAGACCAGAGGTTGATGTTGGCTGTTCTCTATTGCTCTCCATCTTTTCTTTTTCTAATTAATTAAGTTGGTGTGTGTCCTCTTGTGCACAGGCCACAGTACAAACTTGGAAGTCAAAGGACAACTTTTTGGGAGTCTGCTTTTCCTCCCACCTTGTTTTGAGGCAGGCTCTCTAGTCTTTCTGCTACTGTCCACTTTTACAAGCTCCCAGTCTACTCTGTTTCTCTCTCCCATGGTGCTGCAGAAGAGCTCAGATTATGAATGTCCAGCACCACATCTTGTTTTCTGCATGAGTTCTGAAGATGGGTCTCAGGTTTGTTGGGATCTTATCCTTTAAGTCCTCCCTTTTTTACTGAGCCCTGGGATCTCCTTGCCTCTACACCCATTCCTCCCCCAAGAGTACAAAACATACCAACATGCCTTGTTTTTAGATCAGTGCTGGGTATCTAAGCTGGGGTCTTCATGCTTGCACAACAGGAACTTTGCCCACTGACCCATTCCCCAGTCCCACATGCCATAAAGGTTTATCTATGGCATAATTAAAATGGTAGTAGTCTCCACTATATTAAAAGTAGTCATTTAGGGTGCTGGAGAGACGGCTTAGCAGTTAAGAGCATTTACTACTCTTGCAGAGGAACCAAGATCAGTTCCCACCCCCTCCCCATCAGACGGCTCACAACTATCCATGACTCCATCCCCAGAGAATCTGATGTACACTTCTAGCTCCACAAGCACATGCACTCACATGTACACATAGCCACAGATACACATAATTAAAAATAAAGTAAATCTTATGAAATAGACACTTAGCATCTGGGAGCCCATGGGAGGAGAAAGGCATATTCTGTCTCCAGGGACAGGCTTCAGAAAGAAGAACCTCAGTAAGAAAGCCCTGTGGAGCCGAGTGTGCTGGCTTGCTCCTGTAATCTCAGTACTCTGGAGTCAGAGGCAGGAGGATCATCATGGGTTTGCAACCATTTTTAGCTACAGAGTGGGTCCCTGTCACCAAACAAACAAAAGAGAACCCCTAATGGAGAACCAGAGGACAATCACACTGAGAGACTCATTGTCAGATGAGCGACATCACACCATTCCCTCATAACTGTCCCAGTGGAGTTTGTGCTGGTGACATTGCAGCAAAATACCTGCCATCTTCAAGCTATGGGTGTGGAATTTCCCTCTGCATGCTGTGAATATGTTCTATTACCATTGATTAATAAAGAAGCTGCTTTGGCCTCTGGTAGGTCAGAATACAGCAAGGCGGAAATTCTAAGCAGAGATAGAGGAGGAAAGAAGGCGGAGTCAGAGAGACACCATGTAGCTGCCAAAAGAAAAAGATGCCAGAATCTTACCAGTAGACCACAGCCTCATGGTGATAAATAGATTAATAGAAATGGGTTAATTTAAGATGTAGGAACTAGCTAGAAAGCTGCCTAAGCCATCAGCCAAACAGTGTTGTAATTAATATAGTTTCTGTGTGATTGCTTGGGTCTGGGCATCTGGGAAACGAAGGCACAGTCTCTGCTTACTGGTTATAAGCTAGAAAGGTTTCTTTTGGCTCACAGCTTCAGTGGTTTTATGGTTTCTGTTCATGATCTTTGGGCCCATGCTAGTACAGCTCATTATGGCAGAGGGGTGTGCCAAAAGAGGCAGTGAACCTTGAGAGGGTCAGGAAGCAGGGTGCAGTGTGCTGCAAACCACTCAAGACCTAAAGTCTCCCACTGGGCTTCACCCCCTTTAGGTACCGGCACTTCCCAAGAGCACCACAGCCTTTAAACCAAGGGCCTTGGGGGAGCATTCACCATCCAGCTATGAGTGGGCATAGTGGCACACACTTACGATCACAACACTTGGGAATCTGAGGCAGGAAGATTATAATGGTAAGGCCAACATGGGCTTCACAGCAGACCCCATTGCAAAAAAACAAAGCAAGAAGATCCATATTATCAAAATGCTTACATGAACATTTCTGGAATCATCTCTTGGCCCTGTTGAATTGTTTAGTGCATAGGGTAATGATGCCTCTATATTTTGGAGGCTGAAGACTCACTTTATAGGTGTTCCTTCCAGAGTAGACATCCATTTTACAGAATCAAAAAAAATCACAAGTATGAAAACATTTCCACAATAATATTGAAGTTGTTTAAATGAATTACAGAAATGGAGTCATCCAGGAAGACATTTGTAAGTAACAGGATTGGGGCTGATAAAGCACGGTTGGTGAGAGTTATTGGGAAAAACTAGATAGATTCCCATGTCCCCCAGGATGGGCAGAGGCTGTTTGGTAAACTGGTTCCATTTGAAAAGGGCTTAAAGGAGAGCCCCGGGGACATTAGCTGCTGCTGTGGTACTGGGTACAGTGGGCTCTGCCCCAGTGCTCTGGTTTCAAGGAACAATGGCTTCACTTAGCTCCTGCAAAGGAGGTGGGATTGTGTAAAGGTACCCAACAATCATTCGGTGCTCTTCCCAGGCCCGTGCAAACTCTAGGGTGTATCTGGACATACAGAAAGCTGAATCTTGTGTTTCCTGTGGGTGGAGGCCTTCATTCCACGGGGAATGTTGTCCTCCCAGCCAGCCTTCTGAGAGATGGAGAGGTTGATAGTGTTGGAGGCCTCACAGATACCTAACCTGCCTAAGTCTTATTTTATTTTATTTATCTATCTATTTATTTATTTTGATTTTTCGACACAGGGTTTCTCTGTGTAACAGCCTTAGCTGTCCTGGAACTAGCTCTTGTTGACCAGGCTGGTCTTGAACTCAGAGAGATCCTCCTGCCTCTGCTTCCCCAGTGCTGGGATTAAAGGTGTGTGCCACCACCCCTTGGCTATATATTTTTTTTAATTTAAGAAATTACACTACGTTTTGCCTGCATGTATGCTTGTGCAACACAAGTGTATCTGGTGCCACAGGGGGCAGAAGAGGGTGCTGGATTCCCTGAAACTAGAGATACAGACAGCTGTGAGCTGTCATGTGGGAGCTGGGAATTGGACCTGGGCTGCTGGAGGAGCAGGCAGTGCCCGACCTTAGTTTTTAACTGTTTTTCTTACCTGTGAAATGTGGATAATGATGACAGTAAGCTCACAAAAGCAGGAAGCAAATGCTGGGCACAGCCCATGCCAGCTCCTAAGTGTTGCTTCCAACCAAAGACCACAGCTGATTCTATGGGCAGCACATATGTCACACCTCATAGAATGAGACCCATATAGTGTCACTGCTGTGTCTCATGAAGGTGGCATTTGGTAAAACTTGCATCCTTAACGCCACATGAGTTTATCGTCTTGTGGGAAAACAGGACACTCTGGGCTGGAGATAGGACTTCCCTCATCCTACGGGAAGAATGCTGGAAGGAAGAGAAATCCAGACATACAGTGGAAGACTGCCCTGTAGAGGCCTTTTGAATCAGGCACTGCAGGCTGTGGGGAGGTGGCTGTGATTCTGTTATCCCCTCCCGCTTTGGACATGAAGCCTGTGAAGTACTCCCAGCCTCCCTCTCCAGGGAAATCCTGGGAGGTGCCCTCCTTGGCCCCACAGACCACTCTGCTGTGGGCATAGTGGGCAACTCCAGGGCAGCTGCCCAGCAAGGGACCGTCAGTGCCACATGGAGAGGGGAGGGGACCACAGGGGACATTGTCCACATTAAACAGTGACACCATGTGGCCCTGAGAGCAAAGCCAGACCAAGCAGCAGCCACAAGCTTTGGCTGAGGGTTGTTCAGTTGCCTCTTTCATGGCCAGGGTCACAGTGCTGAACTAGGTAAGCGTCCTAGGTAGGGTGGGTTGTTATAGTTATCACTGTGGGGAAAATCCAGTGAAGAAAGAATCTTTCCAAGTTAAACTGGTTGGAGACTCAGAGTGAAGGAATTGGAGAATTTAGGAGAATATAATCTCAGTTTCAGCTCCAAACTAGGCAGCTGTTCCATGGTGGTACTTGGGGGGGCTGGCTATCGCCCCCAATTATGTGGAGCATTAAGGTTCTATTGTGAAGATGTCCCAGTGCAGGAGAACAGCCACCTTTCTCTGATCACCCTTGCTCCAGAAGAAATCACTTTTCATCTTATTGTTGACATCAGCCGTTGGCCCCGCCCACTTCGCAGATTAGTCAAGACTAATCCTGACTAATGGCAGGTGTCCTCTTGCAAGCTAGAGGAGCTTAAGCACCAGCAGTAACTTCTGGTTTCACCGAGTTGGGAAAGCTCCACTGACTCACAGAACAGAAGGGGATAGAGATTTGGAGTGTTGGAGGTCAGAGCCTGGAATGAGAAGCGGCAGGACTCTGTCCTGTTCACACCTGCAAGCCTGCATCGAGGAGACATTTATTAACAGGCTCTGAGCATCTCACTTGAGCAAGGCGGCTGCCCTGGGCCAATCCTAGAGCCAGGGAGATGACATATTAAGATAGGCTAGTTCTGGTTACACCCTTACCACCCATGGCCACCAGGCCGGAGTTGTCAAGAGAGAAGTGATGGGAACACTTATATGGTAGACACAAATGCTGCATTTCAGCCCCCTATGCACAAGTTGGTACTTTCAGATTCTTGCAATATACCCTTTCCACCCAGGGCTTGAGGACTGAACACAGGTCCTCAAACATGGCTAGTTTCCTTTCAATAAACTTTTTTTTCTTGTTAATTTGTGTATGTGTGTAGGTTTGTACACATGAGTGCAGGTGATCACAGAGACCAAAGAGGCTATCAGATTCCCTACAACTAGTTAAAGGTGGTTGTAAGGTACCCTATATGGGTGCTGGAAACCAAACTCAGGTTTTCTGTGTTAGAGATGGGCCTGGGGTCCCAAGAACATAACCATACAATCTGAGGTATTTCAGCAAGTCAGGAAATATTACCTCTACAGATCAAGCAAGCATATCCATCCAGAATCCCATTGAACTTTTATTCTTAATAGAAAGGGGTCCTGTGTCTCACTCTGAGTGGTCAGAGCTAGCTCCCAGTCCTACGCAGTTGGCTAACTCAAATGGCAGGATAAGCAAAGCCCAGCCGTGAGAGCAGGAGGCAGCCTGGAACATATAATGCAATCCTAGGAAAGTGCTGACTGGCGGAGGAACTTTTGCCCAATGACATCTTTATGAATTTCATTAAACCTGGTGCCTCCTTTGTCTCATTTACCCCTCTGCTAGAAAAGACAATGTATCTCATTTGCCTTTCTCTCATTCTGCAAGAATAGATAGCATAAACTCTTAGCTGGTGTGGGAGGTCCTTCTGTCTATGTGTTACTTTTATTGGTTAATGAATAAAGAAACTGTCTTGGCCTGTGAATAGGGCAGAAGAACAGAGCTAGATGGGGAAAACTAAAGTGAATGCTGGGAGAAAGGAGGCAGGGTTAGAGAGACATCTTGTAGCCCCACCAGAGACAGATGCTGGAACTTTAGCCAGTAAGCCACAGCCACATGGCAATACACAGNCCAAGCAGTGATTTAATTAATACAGTTTCTGTGTGATTATTTTGGGGCTAAGAGGCCGGGAACTAACTAGTAGCCTTCTTTCAACACTTAGCCACTGACCTATCTCTGTAACCCCATAGAAAACTTAAGGCCAATCCTAACGCATGAAAAATTGTGTGAATTCTAGGTGTAAGTGTGCAGCCCATGAATGCTCACTGTTTGGTGGTGCTTTCCCAAAATTTAAATGTTGGTGCTTAATGCTCAAAGTCATAGGTAGATGGCAAGGTGGTATGTAAAGGTGACAGGAATTTAGGAGGTGAATGGGTGATGAGCTCTATCCTCACGGATACAGGATACACTAACCCACCCATAGATCAGTGAGATAGTGAGTTAATGGGTTATCTCCAGAGTGGGTCTGTTATAAAAATTAGTTTGGCTGGTTTGGGTTCCTCTCACCACATGATGTTCCCTGGCATACCACCTTGTTACAGCAGAATCCTCACCAGCCAAGAGGGCCCTTACCAAATGCAACCCCTTAACTTTGGCTTTCCCAACTTTCAGAGGTGTAAGAAACAAACTTCTTCTCTTTAAATTACTTGACTGTGGATATTAACAGTAATCAGACTAAGTTGAACATACATGCATAACCAGTACACAAATCAAAACACAGAATACTAAAACCCACAAACATCCTAGGCTTCCTTCTATCCTGGCTTCCCTGGTCCCTCAAAGCACAACATCCTGAGTTCCTATACCATAGTGAGTTTGACCACTTTGGGGATTTTATGTAAAAGCAGTCAATAAGTTTTATTCTTGTAAACCTAGCTGCTTACAACTAGCATTGTATTTATGCAATCCATCCATATGTGTGTGAGACAAAGTATTCATTTCCATAGCTACTTAATATCTCATTGCACAACTAAGTACTCTAACACATGCTTATCTGTGTTACAGTTAATGGGCATCCCAGCGGAGAACAAAATGCCAAGCACTTGTATGATGTGAGGCTTCCTCTAGGTATTTTATGTCTTTGAATTAAGTCCCCCTTTGAATACATATGTGAACACTGGTTACAAATGTAACCATGTAAGATTGCTACATGAGTTTGAGGACATACTGTAAGGCAGGACAGATGGCTCAGTGGTTAAGAGCACTTGCGGCTCTTGCAGAGTACCCAAGTTGAGTTCTCAGCACACACATGGTGGCTCATAACCGTTTGTAACTCCAGTTCCAGGGATCAGAAGCCGTTTTCTGACTTCCTCAGTCCCAGCCATGCACATGGTGCACAGACATATATGCACGCAAAATACTCTTGTACAAAAAATAAAATGTTCAAGGAGCATATTGTATGGGAAGTTTACAGAGCGATGCATATGTTCCGTTCTCTTGAAGACCAAGGGTCAGTCAGGCAAACTCCTTTGGGGTTACTTCACAACACCGTCCCCTAGTGGTAGGTCAGCTAAACTGCAATCTTCACTCAATTGCTTGCTAGGTTGAAGGTGCCCAGCAGTTGCTAAAATTCTTTCCCTGGGGGAAGCCATAACCAACGTGTACTTCTCCTGAAACTAAAACTGCAAGGGCAAAGCAAGGCATGGTTCCACCAAAATTGGCTCTGGAGTACCTATAGTTTATTGGGCTTCCTTATGGAGCATAGGTGAGGGGTTCCCTACAAAGGCAGCACCTGGAGCAGCAGTAGGGTGAGGGCTTCTTCTTAGCCCCAGAGATGAGCCCCCCAATCAGTCTTCCTGGGTCTGTATGCTCTAGCCCCTTCCTGAGACCTCGTGTAATTCAGGCCGAGTTACAGCCATAGAGGGATGCCCAGGTGCGTGTCACGTGATCGCTCCCTCCACGAAGGGGTTTAAATAGCCAAAGGCCCAGCTAGGCTAGTCCTGCTGTTCTTTTACAAGGGTCATAACCGGTGGTGATTGCTTGGCCTTGAGGCTAGTTATGCACAACACCAGGATATAATCTGTGCTTGAAGAAATAATCTTTCGTTTTTGAAAAGAGATTTTAGTTATTTATTTACTTACAGAGTTATTTATGTAGCTCTAGCTAGCCTGGAGTTCACTCTGTAGACCAGGCCAGCCTCCAACTCAGTGAACACTTTGTCTCTGCCTATTTAGTGCTAAGACAAAAGGCGGATGCCACCATGGCTGGCAATTTTTTTATGTTTATGTTATGTGTTTGAGTGCCTTACCTGCACACATTGTGTGTGTGTGTGCCTGGTTCTTAAGGAGGCCAGAAGAAGGTACTAAACCCCTGGAACTTGAGTAAAATTGTAAGCCGTCATGTGGGTGCTGGGAAACGAACCCAGGTCCTCTGCAAGAACATCAAATGGTCTTAACTGCTGGCCCACCTCTTCACCCCCTGAAGGGATATCCATTTATGGGCATAAAGTATCCCTATTCCATGAAGTTGTGTCAAACAAGGATACAATTACTTATTTAAAATTATTACACAAAAATTTAAAATAACAACTACTGGGTTGGGGTGCAGCTCAGTGACAGATTGCTTGCCCAGAATGTGTGGGCACCTGGTGTGTGCCCAGCATGTGTGAGGACCCTCACATACATACATGTAGACAAAACACCCCTACACATCAAAATAACAATAATCATCAATTACTTGAACTCAGCCCTCACCCACGGTCAGGATCTCATCAGTTTCCTTCTATAGGCTGTACCTCACTGTTCATGGCTCTCTTGGGGTTCATCCTCACACACCAGCCACTTTGGTAGGAGGATTAGGGGCTCTCATTTTCTTCTGAGCTCCACTGAGGGGCAAATACTTGTAACTCCCTCCCTCTGTCCATTCCCAGAAAGGACACATAATCTTTTTCTAACAGGTGCAGTAAGCATCTGAAAGTCAATAGTTGAGTGTGTTTTTCCTTCCTCTTCCTCTGCCTGGGTAGCAGCAGTCGCCAAGCCTCTGTCCCTCTGTTCTTGCCCCACTGCCAGTGCCAGGTGTTAGATCAGACGGCCAGCTTGTCTTCACATATTCAAAACCTTCTCCACATACGCACTGAAATTCTCTCATCCTAACAACCCGCTTTGTGCTGAACAAGCTCACTTCCCACCTAACCTTGAGCAAATCAGGGCCAGGTTGTGCCACAAAACCAGCTGTCCTAGATTCTATGAGATGCTGAGAGATTCTTGAATCCTTGCTCCTGGTGTGTTGGCCAATGCAGTGATTGCCTGTACTCCGTCCTGGGATTGGGGATTACCAGTTTGTCGTGACTGTGAAATGGTTTTGGCAGCACACAGGATGGCCAACCAGATGAGCTGAAGTAGTGGCCTGGATTTGGGTCCTGGCTCCACCCTTAATGCCTCTGCGGCTTGGAGCAAGTTATTTCACCACCTCTCACCTCAGAAAATAACTTTTAAGCATGACACTTACCTCCTTAGGCTGCTGTGAAAACTAAATGGGAAAATGAAAATGCTTAGCATCCCATTGGTTACGCTCAATAAACGGCAACCACCGCTTTCCACTTTGTTGCTGATGCAGAGATCTGCCAAGTCGTTTCCCAAGAGCCTATTCTGTCCACTCAACCCCCATCTGACTTAGCTGGAGGTAAAACATTGCCCATGCTTCTGGAGCTCCTCTATGCCTCTATACCTAGGACCTAACTAGGACCTTCTCTCTCAGGATCAGCTTTTGGCCTGAGCTCGCTTTCTTTCCCATCTTCCTCTCGGAGAGCCAGCTTCGCTTCTGCCTTTCTCCCCACCTCTCCACTTCCCCCTTCTCTGACCCTTTCTCCTCTTCTCTCTCTCTCTCTCTCTCTCTCTCTCTCTCTCTCTCTCT
>LOEQ01000168.1:92862-114022 GCA_001685075.1 Bramus lutescens
AGAAGTGTACAAGACAAAAAAGATGTGATAGAAATCCACATGAATGATTATGGTCAATGCAAGGGTGGCTAATGTCTAAAGATCAGTAAAAATAAGTAAGGCACATGAACAGAATATAGGATAAGGTTAGGCATGGGGGTATAGGCCTTTAATCCCAGCACTTAGGAGGCAGAGGCAAGCAGATCTCTATAGTTGGATGTTTCCTGTCCCTACTGCCTGTTCCCAAATACCTGGCGACCTCTTCCCAAATAATTGACTTAGAGGCTTAGTATTATTTATAAATGCTCAGTTGATAGCTCAGGCTTATTCCTAACTAGCTCTTACATTCTAAGTTAACCCATATTCCTTATTTATGCTCTGCCACAGGGTAGCACCTTCATCAGCATGCCTCATTCATCTCCTGCTCCCTATTCCTGGTCTGACTACTGACTCCTGACTCTGCCCTTCTTCTTCCCATCATCCTTAATTTGGTCATCCCTGCCTATATTTCCTGCCTGGCTACTGGCCAAACAGCATTTTATTCAACCAATTCAAGTGACAAATCTTTACAGTGTACAAGAGAATTATTCCACAACAGACCTCTGTGAGTCTGAAGCCATTTAGGTCTGTATAGTGAAGTAAGAGCAAGTCAGGCATGAGAGTGAGACCCTTTCTCAAACAAACAAACAAACAAACAAACAATAACCCAAAGCAAAACAAGCAAATAAACAACTATAGAATTAAAGAACAAACCCACATGAATATCCCAAGAGATACAGAAATTATGTGACAAAATTTAGTACATTCTTATGGCTGAAAACAAAAACAAGAACACTCAACAAACTTGGAACAGAATGGAGCATTTTCAATCTGACAAACCCAGACCACTTAAGAAGATTGAGCAGCAAATTGGTAGAAAACCTCAAGGTTTTCCTCCTACACCAGGCATCAAAACGAGGACAGCTGCTCTCGCCATGTCCATTGAACTTGAGTCAGAGGTTCTAGTCACAGCATTGGGTCATAAAAAGAAAGAAAAGGTACTTAAATCAGGAAGCGCAAAGTCAGACCATCTCTGTTTGCAGGTGACAAGTCCATAACTGAATGCCCTGAAGAACCTATCGAAAGTATTTAAGCCAGTAAGTTTAATGATTGTATAATGCAAGTTCAAACTATAAAACTAACTAAATTTCCATAATCAAGGAACAGTATGAAATGACACTGAGAAAATACTTCTGTTTGTAATATCATCAAAAAGAATAGAATACTGAGGATTAAATTTAACCCTAAGACTTGTATACTAAGACATGGTGAGGTCATGAAATAGGGAGGTTTTTATAAACCCCTGTCTTAAAAAAGGAAATAAAAGCCTTGCATATTGACAGGGAGGTGAAGGTACAGGCACACCCAGGTGCCTTAAGCCACCCCAAGCCCATTTTGCTCAGAAAGAAAGTAATTGCTTGTTAAAGCTTGGCTGGTGTAGTCAGCCATCATCAGGAAAGGCTTTCAACTCCCTTCAAAGCAGCTGGAGACACAGGGGAGACTGGTGGGTGGGGCACAGCCTCTCTGACAGTGAGGCTAGCTGCAGAAGGAAGCCAGGATTTGGAGAACTGGGAGGGTCACTGTGGCTATGCCCAGCTGCAGCCTGAGTTAAGTCCTTGGAAAGTGGAGGGTCCGAGTGTGGCCNAGGTCTGCATCTCCAAGGTCTTCACTTCCGGGGCTCTACGTTTCAAAACAGTCTTCAAGGCCTGCAGGACGGTGCCCTGGTTGTTCCTCATGTTGTAGTCAGTGAGCTGAAGCAGGCGGTCGAAATCTTCCTCCTTGTAGGCCATGTTGTACATAAAGTAAGGGGAGGCTTCCCCTGTGAGATCCACCCGTCCAGCCTCGAGCTCAGCAGGGCTGCGCTGGACACCTGCCCAAGGGTGAGAGGAGAGTTAGGAGCAGGAACCAGGGGCTTCCACAGGTGGACAGGACGAAGCTACTCAGTCAGGCCCCGAGGGTACTACGTCCCATGGAAGGAGTCCTTGCTTTCCCCTTCACCCAACCCTACAAATATGGGCAGTAATGGCTTTGAGGTACGAGGAGTTTGTCACCCTTACTCCTCACAGCAAGACACACCTCCCACGATTCACACAGCTCATGGCTGCTCCATGGCCTCTCAAGAAAGCTAGAAACTGGCATGAGGAGGAACAATGTGATTGATGAATGGATTCTTAAAGCTCCTGGTAGAAACAAGGAGAGGAATTTTCTTGGAATTCTGAGACTTGGCTAAGGGTGAAACTAGAAGCCCAGTCTCTAAGGCTATCATCTGGTTACTCCCAGGTTGAGGCAGGGTTATAAGTCCAAGGCCTGGTCTAACACCGAGATCACAAACAGCCTGGGCAACTTTAAAACCTGGGCTGGGGATGTAGTTACTGAACACTCTGCTAGTATGTGGGAGGCTTTAGATTTAACCCCCAGTATAAGAAAAAAAGTTGCCCTCATTAGCTTAGACCACGATACTCAATGTTGGCAAGTTCAACAGACCCACCATATAGGATTGTCCATGCATGCTTCAGCATTGCCAGGGCATAAATTTCATTCATTCATAAGAAAAGAAAAAGAAATGGAGGGTGGAAAGATGAGTGATTGATTAAAAGCACTAGCTGCTCTTCTAGAGGACCTGGCTTGATTTCCAGCACCTACATGGGGTCTGATGCCCTTTCTGGCCTCCTTGGGCACCAGAGCACGCAAGTGGTGCACAGACATACATGTAGACAAAACACCCATATTTTAAAAAGGAAAAGGGAAAGAAAGGAAGTAAAGGAAAGAAAAGAAGAAAAGGTAGAGCTAAGTGTGGTAGTACAAACAAGTAATCCCAACACTCAGAAAGCTGAGGCAGGGGGACTGCTATGAAGTCGAAGTCACATAATGAGTACCAGGTTGGCTGAGGCTATCCAGAAAGAACTTATATCAAGACTAACAACCAAAATCATAGAAAATAGTAAAACTGGAAGATTCAGAATTGTGGTACCAACTAGAAAACTGGGAACAATGCACAAAAGCAGACATTGAGCATCTATCACTCAAAGAAAGGCCCAGGTCCCTGGGAAGGGGTCCCAGGCCACACAGGGCAGGAAAGCAGAGGGGTCAGGACAAAGCTGCAGGACTGTGAGAAGACCAGTGACAGAAGGACTTTACAAAGATATGGGTATCTGCCACCCAGGCCAGGGAGGCATGGCCAGAGAGCCTAGTGACCAGTCAGAAGCCTTTCCTAGATGGCACTGGAAGGGAATAGTGGTCTCACCAGGGGCTGAGTGGTCCTTGAAGGAGTCATTGACCAGTGGGAAGTGCAGCAGAATCGGTGCCTCAGGGCAGGTGGGATCTAAGAAAAGGTGGCATTCTTGGGGTTGGCATTGGTCCTCAGGGCTGGGTTCCACGTGGGGGAAGGGCAGGCCCTGAGCTCTGCAGTATTTCTCAGATTGCAGCAGCCCCTAGAGGTGCAGAGGAAAGCACAGAGGGAGCTGTGTCATCACCCAGCACCCACCTGCTCCCTCAGCGTCAAGACAGCAGTCTGGCCCGGGCCTGAGCTACACAGGCCTCGGAGATGAATCCAAGAATCTCGGTAGTTAAAAGTTAAAGGTGGGGATGAAGGCCCAGCAGCCATGCCCCTCCCCTTCCTGCCAACGCACCATCACTGTGTCTTAGACCTGGAGGGCTTCAGCAGGGGACCTAGATGGGCATGCTGGCATTACTGCCACCCAGAGCTCCTAGAGAAAGTTGAGAATTGGCCGTGGAACTGCTTGGGAATCTCCTGCTAGCTCTGTCCAGCTATTCTGTCTCAAAGAGGTTCCCATTCACCTGTCTTGGGATCCCAGAGCTCAGCCACCACCACTGCCCTTCCCATCCGAGGACCCAGAGAGCCCCCGTGGGTTACAGCTTCCCGCCTTGGTCACGAGAAGGATGGGGCAGTGGCACAGTGACCCTGCTGCTCATCCGTGGAGGCCACACAGAAGAGTTCCCACGGAGTGACTAGGTACCTCAAAGGGCGAGAACTGGGAGTAGCCGAAGGAGAGTATGAGGTCCACTTGGCGACCTGAGCGTAACATGGAGGGGCAGCTGTTGTTGATGAAGTAGCCAGCATCCACTAGGCATAGCTGAGTATCCTGCGGGGTCAGCTGATTGGGGGTGTTATCTAGGTGGCAATCTGATAGGAAAGGCAATGTAGTTAAAAGCAACCACCTTTGCAGAGGTAGCCTCCTCACCCCTCTGCCCCCACTTCCCTACACATCCCCTTCTTATGCCTGGTGCCACTCTCTGAATTCAGGTCCCCTAGGCCCCACGTTGGGCTCTCCAGACCACGCCCCAGAAGTACACACATACACTCTCCCTGCAAATCCCTGCCAACTAGCAGCCACGGCTCAACCCCAAACAGGAGCCTGGCCTTGTGGAGACACAGGCCATGGTCCTTACCTGCCCAAGTGGAGAAGTCTTTCTGGTTACGGTAGCCCCGGTGCAGCTGGAGGCCATGGAGGAAGTTGGCACTGCGTTGATAGAATGGCCGGCCATTCAGAAAGCCCTTAAATGCCTGGGCCAGGGCTGTTCCAGGCTGCAGCCATGAGGTCTCCACACAGGAGGAGGTTCCTGCTGAGGCTGAGGGCTCCTCTACATGGAGAGTAACAGAGATTGCTTGTCAGAGGGGCTCCCAAATGCCTTCCTGTTCTCTCCTCCACCAGGCTCCGAAGGGGAGTGGCCTAATCCCAGGCTCCCCCCTCCAATACCTCTCTTCTACCTGAGTGCCGGACATCCACAATGACATTCTTCCAATCTTTCCCAGAGGTGACATCATACCAGATATCCATCAAGTTCACAGAGAAGATGTTGCTCCAGATACCTGAAGGCCAAATTCCCCAAAGCCAATACAGTCCCTAGGTTCCTGTACCTGTTTCCCACAGGGACACCAAATGATCCCCACTCTTGGTGCTGATGGAAAATGGGCATGGGGAGAGAGCAGCTCCACACGAGCCTTCCCCACTGCCCACCTGCCCCTCATCCTGGGGGTCCACCCAGACCTGTGCTACAAGAGTCCTCTCCAGGAAGAGGCTTCCACTCACCTTCCAGGAAGCAGATCTGGGACTCGGGGAGCCTCTTCATCAGTCTCCCCATGAAGAACTCAGAGCCAAAGAGCTCAGGAGGGACAAAGCCACCATATTTGAGGAACCCAACTTCGTAGGGAGAGAACTCCACCCATTCTAAAGGGATGGGAAAGAGAGGCAGGGATGTGAAGGGAGTGGTGGGGCTCAACTCTCTGTGGCAGTAACACTGTCTCTGGCAGGCCTTTGGCTCCCCCTATCTGCTACCAAACCCTGCAGACTGAGGAAGCAGGCTCCTAGGCAAGCATTCTCACTGACCCCTGTCCACATGTACAGACATCCTACACCCAAGGACAGAGTGCTCCCCGGCTGGCTCCTGGGCTCATCAACAATAGCCTTCCAGAAGCTAGCCCTGATGTGCAGGAGTTGTACTATTGGGCTCTCTGGAGACTCTCAGGGCATGGGAGAGTTGTTAGGGGCTGGAATGGGGAGGACTTTACCCTTGAAGTGGAGGGTGTCCAGATTGTTCTTTTTAACATTGAGGCTCAAGTAGAGGGGCAGTGGATTCTGACCCCGCTCCAGGGCAGCTCTCTGCTCCGACAGCTTCTGGTCTGTCACCTAGGGTTGGAAGCATGAGGACATGAGTGAGTAGGAGTGTCTTGGGTGCAGTAACTCCAACAGGGCCAGGGCAGGATAGGGACACGGGGTGGTGAGGAGGCTGCAGCTCCGTTGAGTTCTAAGGGTTATGAGTAGCTTGTGTAACCAGTTCTGAGTTCCACATGCAGTCAGCCACATCTCCAGAGAAGGTCATTCTCAAAGACTACGATGTCAACAGCTCCTCATCTCCTCCCCATTCTTTCTTCACACACACACACACACACACACACACACACACACAGAGATATACACATACACACAGAGACACATAGAGATGCACCCGCAGAGACACAGACACACACATACATACGCACATAGACACATACATACATACACACACATAGGCACAGACACAGAAAGAGACACACACATAGATAAACACATACACACACAGACACACACATAGACACACACACCTACAAACACACATACATAGACACAGACACACAGACACTCACATATGACACACAGACAGAGATGCACACACACAGACAAACATACACAGACACATAGAGATGCACACACAGAGACACACACATACATACACACATAGACACACACATAGGCACAGACACAGAAAGAGACACACACATAGATAAACACATACACACATACATACACACATAGACACACACAGACACACAGAAGAGAGGCACACACAAACATATACATAGACACAGACTCACAGACACACAGATACACACAGAGATACACACATAGACACACACACACACAAGCACATACACATACACTCCTTTCCAAGAAGCACACAGCAGTCTTTTAGCCCACATTCTACAATATGCCAAGAGATGTGATGTCCTTTTTAGGTTTACTTTACTGCATTTCAAGTCTGGGCTTCTTCCAAATGCTTTCCTGACATCCTCGCTCCACCCAACAAAAGATTCAGGAAAAGTGTTGAAACTTAAGGCTGAGGATGTAGCTCAGCTGATAGAACAACCAACTTAGCAGCCTTCACACTGCATAAAACAGGCATGATGGCCACATGCCTGTAATCCAAGAACTTGCAGGATAGCAGCAGGAGAGTTCAAGGCCAGCCTCAGCTACATAACAAGTTGGATGCCAGGCTGGGCTATATGAGACTCTGTTTCAAAAAAAATTACTGTAAATTATATACATAAACTCATGCCGAAGTCATTATTAGAAGATCAAATGGTAATTAAATAATAATATAAATTCTTTACAGCTGGGATCAAATTGTGTTATTTTAGCACCTCATAAAATGTAGTCAA
This sequence comes from Bramus lutescens, assembly GCA_001685075.1. Lineage (NCBI taxonomy): Eukaryota > Metazoa > Chordata > Mammalia > Rodentia > Cricetidae > Bramus > Bramus lutescens. The sequence goes on from LOEQ01000168.1 coordinate 99,818, forward strand.
ATAAGCTCCTCCCTCTATGTTAATTAGCTGTTGACACCAGACAGAAGTCAATTAGCAAAAGCACAGCACATTCTAAACAGAATATAAACTTAAACAGTAGGTCCAAAGAACACACAGGACATGCTAATACAATAAAAACATTAAATAATCACATTGGCCTGATAAATTCAATGTCATTTCAATTAGAATCCCAACATTAATAGGGAAACACAACTAACTGCTTCTATTATGAAGTCAGAAGGCCAAGAGCAGTCAGACTAATTTGAAAGAAGAATCAAAATAGATGCTCGATGTTCAGCAGAACTGGTATCGTGAAACAAGACCTTCTACGCACAGCAGGACCAGTGCCTGTCAGAGCTCACAGAACTGACAGCATACACAGGGCCTGAGCCGATCTGGGTCCCAGAGCAGAGAGAAGTAGACACATGCCCCCATTCCTAACTTTGACACTTTCTTCAACTGACAGCCTGTTAGTTTGCTCCAACACAGTCTCACAGGAGATGAAATGGAAAATCAGTTGTCTCCAAAGGATTCTCACTGGGGATACAACCCACTCAAGGGCATGCCCCATGCCCAGCAGAAGGCCAACACAAAAATGAACTCAGTGGCATCTGTGGAGGTTCTTGGTCTCATGATGTTTGGTGAGGGCATTTCTTCTCCTCTTTCTCCTTCTTCCTTTTCCTCCTCCTCCTCCTCCTCCTCCTCCTTCATCTTACAGGTCCTTTGTGTATATTAGAGCATCTGGTTTTGTGTTTCTATGGGATTCCTGTGTCTGTGAATATGTGTGTCTCTGTGTCTATATGTATTTCTTTGCTTTATATTTGGCTCTTTTTCTTCTGTTTGTTTGTTTTGCTCTATTCAGATTTGCTTGCTTTTGTTTTATCTTCTTTAGCTGCCTGTATGTTTTCTAGGGAGAGAGAGAAATGATATGGATATGGGTCGAAAGGGAGGTGGGGAGGATCTAGGAATAAAAACCATAATCAGAATCTATTGTATGAAAAAAAATCATTTAGATAAAGAAAATAGAAAAAAAAAGAAAAGAAAATGGCTATATTGCTGAAAGCGATCTGCAGATGCAGTGCAATCCCTCCTTAAATTCCAAAGACATCCTTCACAGAACTCAGAGTGGGTCCCAAAATTCACATGGAAGCGCTCACACGTGCATACACACACACACACACACACACACACACACACTAAATAGCCACAGCAATTCTGATCAAAAAGAGACACACTGGAGATATCATAATGCCTGATTGCAAATTATGCTATAAAGCCATAGTAACAAAACAAAACAGTATGGCCTCTGTTGAGACATGTAGATCAATGAAATAAAAATCCAGAAACATATACATGCAGCTACAGTCTCCTGGGTTTTGATAAAAGAGCAAAAAACATACTTTGAAGAAAAGACGGCCTCATCAACAATGGTGCTGGGAAAGTGAATATTCGTGTGTATAAGACTGAAACCAGTTCCCCATGTCTAACTCTGTACAAAATCAACTTAAAATGCATCAAAGACCTGAACTCTGAAACCAATATAGGAAAACACTCCAGTATCCCAGGAAACAATAGCAAAAAAAATCAACAAATAGGAATCTAATAGATTAGTTTCTGTGTAGTAAAGGAAACAACCATCAGAGTGAAGAGACAATCTACGGACCAGGAGGAAAATGTCGTTAGCAACTCACCTGACAGGGGACTAATATCTGGAATATATGAAGAGCTCAAAAACTAAGTACTCCAAAGCCCAGAATCTAATCTACAAATGGGCAAGGTCTCAAAAGAAGCACAAATGTCCAATAAATATGTGATTCAGCATCCTTAGGAAGAAACTACATCAAGATGCCATCCTACCAGAGTCTCAGTGCTTATTGTCAAGAGAATGAACAGCAATAAATGCTGACAAGGATGGGAGGGAAAGGGAACCACACTGCTTCTGGGAGTGTAAACCAGAGTGATCACTATGGAAACGAGTATGAAAAAACAAAACCAAAGACAAACAAACGAATCTATCCACCTAAAATAGAAACACCATAGCTGGACCACTTCTGGGGATCTACCCAAAGGCTCTAAATCACCACACCACAGGGATGCCTGCTACACCCATATTCATTGCTACAGTGTTTATGCTGGTAAAGGTGCACACCTTTGATCCCAGCACTCAGGAGGCAGAGGCAGGTGGATCCCTGTGAGTTCAAGGCCAGCCTGGTCTACAAGAGCTAGTTCCAGGTCAGGCTCCAAAGCTGCAGAGAAAGAAAGGAAGGAAAGGAAAAGAAAAGAAAAGAAAGAAAATGATCTTACAAAGAAGAGAAATCCTCAAGACTCAGAAGATCTTTACTTCTAAGTAAAATGCCACTCGGGTATTCTCCCGCTCTTGGGAGGTGTTGGGTTTCAGAGATGCCACCTTGAGCCTGGAGGGCAGCAAGGCTGGTGCTAGAAGGAAGCTTTAGAAACAGCTCCAAAGCTGCCAAGCACAGCCTCAGGTGTTGTTCTTCCGGCACAAGCCGCCACCAACCTTTTTCAAAGTTTCTTTTTCAAAGGGTCTCTCACTGGCCAGGCTGACTGGCCCGTGGGCCACAGGAACTTGCTTGTCTTCACCTCTACAGCGCTGGGATTGACAAGCAGACACCCAGGATTGAACCCACATCCGTGTGTTTACAAACCAAGCACTTTACCAGTCAGGCTATCCCCTAGCCCTTGCTTTACATTTGAAAGCGATTTCTCATCTCCTGGGTGTTCTGGATGCTTTTGAAACTTTGTTGAGATAGTTCAGTGAGGCAAAAACAGTAGCAGGAGCTGTACTGGAGTATTCTGTCGAAAGGAACGTTATAGTCACGTGTTCCTAGAATCAATCTGTCATGTTTCCGGGATAATAGGATAGACTTGTAACAGCTAACAGTACATAACTCTATGCCATGGCACTACTGAGTGCTCCCAAATACCCTTATGAAGAGCTCTCATTCTCCACAGACGAGAAGACCTGTAGGCCTATATTTCTACATAGTTAGTACCTGAAGTAGTCACGCACCCTTCTAGACAGGCTGTTGCTAACCTAACAAAGGGTCAGGATGTTGTTCTGCTCCTTTCTCTGTAATTTGGAGGATGCCTGAATAGAGATGCTAATTCAAGCCTACATGACTGAGCTAGCATACTGACCAGGAAGACATGACAGAGGAGACATAGGTAAATGTGGACATGACTAAAAGTCATTCACCTGGTTACCTAGGAAGCAGAATGCTAATGAGTCTTCCTCTCAGTTTACATTTTGGTATAAAGGATGTTTGGAGAATAAACGAGAGGAATTTCTCAGGATGTGAACTCAGGATTTCACAAGGGATCTCTAAGAATCTCCCTCCCAATAAAGCCATGAGAGTTGTGTTTTTATTCCCGCACCTCCACACTGGTCAAGAGAAATAGTTTATGTTGGGGTCCAGTCCAGAGAAATAATTTATGGTCTGGGCTGCCACCAGACCCCGACAAAGACAGAGGGGAAGAGAGATAAACTAACTGCCTAAGGATACACCACTGGTAAAAGCACAAGGCTTAGGGCCTAGAGCATCTGGCTCCGAAGCCCTAGACGTCTCATACTGAACCATTCATTAAATGCATTCTAGTAACTAGCTCAACCAATGCAAAAGCCTTGCTTGCTTAACTGACTGACTGCATTTCAGTTCTTGGGAGGTCCAGAAATTTCTAGTATGTAGCAAGTCATTGAAGAAGAACTTACTTAGAAAGAAGGCGTTCTGGAAGTGGAGAGACACTAACCCTTATGTTCTTTTTCTGTATGTGTCTGTTTGAGACAGAGTCCCCCAGTATATCAGGCTTGCCTCATATTCCTTATGGAGTCTCTGTTGGCCTTGATCCCCTTTGCCCTGACCTCCCAAGTGCTGAGACCCGATGCATTCTCTCCCAGCCTCTTCCACCCTCCAGAGACGCACTTAAAGGCACAATCACACCACGCTGCTGAGCAGATGGCATACCTGCCCATGCAACTTGAACTCCAGCACCAGGCTCCACAAGTCAGCTATGGTGGTGGTGTAGCCCTGCTCCACCCGAAGCTTCAGTGCCTGGTGGTAGCTTGCCAAGTGTTCCGGGAGGAATTCGCTCCACAGGCTCTTAGCCACATGCTCCCTGGCATGGCTGATGGGTCTGTGGAGGTCCCTCTGCGACCACTCCGGATCCTGGTAAAGGTGGGCCATTGTCCTGGGGGCACAAGTGGATGAAAGCTAGGGCCCCCCCGCACAGGCTCCGTAATCCCACCCTGTGTCTAATTCCTAGAGGAGAGATTGTTGAGGGCCCCCACTGCCTAGAAAATCCATCTGGAGAGGCGTCTTGGGACTTCCTCCTAGCCCTGGGCTGACCTGGGTGTGAAACTGGCCTTGTATAGGTTTGTTGTGGTTTGGGTTTTCTTTGCTGGGTTGAAGCTCGACCTAGGGCCTCTTACATGCTGGCAGGTGCTTCAGTAAGGAGCACATTTCCAGCCTGTGTGTAATTTAGAATCTCAGCAGCTACATTTGAAAGTCAGTAGGAAACCAGTAAAAACTGGTTCAACAACTTATGTTATTGGACTCAGGGACAGCAAGAGCCAACTGTGGGCCTGGAGAGGGAAGTTCTCCATCCCCTTCCCTCTTCTTTCCTCTGAGGGAGCGCCCACTCTGCCCCCATGGACCTGCTTCTTCTCAGAGCTGCCCCCCACCATGCTACTGTTTGCCTGTCTGTAGCTTGCCTTATAAAATTTCATCCCAAAACAACAGCCCCCTCAGTCCTCCCCTTGAACTCCAAACCTGAAAACTCCCAGCTGTGTGTAGCAGATGGCTATTATATTCCACAGTCCCCTCCCTACTTCCACCTCTATGGGCCTGTCCTGAGGCCATTTGAGGCTGTCCTTGTCAACAGCTGTCACTCAAACTTTTATCCCTACTTTACTGCCTAATGTCACATGTCAATGAGACTTGAATGAATGGATCTGTAATAGTGAACCAGTCTGGTTCATTGTGGTGGGGGAGGGTCTGGAGAGTGTTATCTTTGTGTAAAGAACATTCTTTGCCTTTTTTTTTTTGCTTTTTTTTTCTTTTTTGCCCCCTTTATTGTTTAGACACAATTTCACCTGGAACTCATGGTAATCCTCCTGCCTCAGTCTCCCAAGTGCTGGGAATACAGTCATTGCTACCATGCCTAGCTCAGTCTAAAAGAATTTTCTTTACCTCAAATTCCTCACCTGTACTACATAAGCAAGAAGGGAAACTCCCTCAGAAAGTAGTGTGAGCCCTAAGTGTCAATTGAGAGGCCAGCTGAGGTCCTGGTGTGCATCAACCTCAGGCCAAGCCTGCAGGGGCTCCCTTCTGTCAGGCCTATAAGTGTGTCTCTTATCATGCAGGCTTTGGATATGAACCAACTGAGACTCAGAGAAATTGTTCAAGGTCACCCAAGCCTACAAATAGCCTGCCCAAAAAGCAAACCCAGCCTCCTCTGCGCCCTCCTCTTTCCTGCTCCTTAGTACCTAGGAAAAGCTCTCCAACCTCACCGTGCCCCTGACAGGACTTCTGGCTAAATCTGTTTCTCTCTTTTGAGAAAACTTTTTGGCCCCCAGCAGGTCCCACTGCTCTATCTACTTCCCCATACAAAGGCCCCTTGGCATCCACTCTGCCCCTACCCTGGCCTTGGATCATCTCTGTTCTTCCAGTCCCTATGTCCCTTACCACGTAGAGCCCGAGATGCCACTGAAATAGGTCACACAGTCCAGGAGGCCCAACTTCTGAAGCGCCAACAGGTGACCGTAGAGTGAAGTCATAGCCCGGACACCTCCTCCCTCAGCCATGATGCCCACAATGGGAACCTGGACCACACAGAGATGTAGACTAGTTTAACAAGATGGGAAGGAGTTGCCCTCTGCCTCACCCCGGGACTCAGCCTGTTCCCTGCCTCCAGGCAAGGGCCTTGACTGCAAGGCCCATAGGTTTGAGGGACAACCCTCAGCCTCAAGCAGAGCCCCCACAGAGATTAGGAACTCCATCCTCTCCAACAGTCCAACTCTACTCTTTGGAGACCAAGAGGATAGAAGCCACCCCAGAATTTCTATACCCACATCCTTGCTGCACCCCCAAACCTCATCTTCCTTCAAGTCTTTATCCAGTTGCAGGGCCTGCTTCAGGGCAGCGGCCACCACCTGCTTCCTCCGGCCTAGGAAGGCCTGCTCCTCGGGACAGAGTCCACAGCCCAGCCGCACAGCCAGTTCCTTGGGGCTGGGATGGTGGAGAGGTCCAGGGTTAGGAGAAAGTTTCTTGCTCACTCCTTGGGTGAACAAGCCCAAGGTGAGCTTCTGAAGAAAAAAAAACCCTCTCTACCTGCAAGAAGCGCCTGTTACACAGCGCTTCCCCCTCCTTGTCTCACAGAGATCAACGTCCTTACCAGCCATCTGTCTTAAGTTGCAGCTTCACATCTGGGGCCTGAAATCAAAGCAAGAGACTCTGTTCAGAACAATCTAGACCCCGCGGGAGACAGGTGTCTCGGGGCGTACATCCCCTCCAGTGAGGCCTCTTACTTACATTTGTAGCAGGAACGTCTACTGTCACCTCCTTCCCTGTGGCCAAGGACTTCAGGGGTACACCGAGAGGAGTAGCTGAGGGATGTGACATCCAGCCATTGCTTCTGGAGCTCTGAAGGGAAATGTTCATCCATTCGTTCATTTATTCATTTATTCAACCAATTCTGAGTGTCTGAACTGTAAACAGGACAGCCCTTCCCTGACCATACGAAGCTAACTATGGTTACGAATCAGGATGCTAATGCTGCTTGCCCAGAGACTGCTCTCACTGAATCACACTTGTGAAGATGGGGGTCATAGCTGGGAGTGGCGGTGCACGCTTTTAATCCCAGCGCTTGAGGGGCAGAGGCAGGCAGATCTCTGAGTCTGAGGCCAGCCTGGTTTACAGAGCCAGTTCCAAACCTGCCATGCCACTAAGAAGACACTATCCAAAAATAGTTTTCAAAGAAAAGACATGGGTAATGAACCCGATGTCAGTAGTGTGATGCCAGTCATGTGATGACATAGTGGGATGTCAGTCATGTGATGTCAGTAGTGTGATGTCAGTCATCATAGTGTGAGAGGGTAGAATACTGTAAACAAAAGGGAATATGGGAACCTGTCTGTGATGAAGGGGGTCATGGAGGTCATCTCTGAAGAGGTGTTGTTTGAGCTAAGATGGGGAGAAGGAGAAACTGGGCCGGAAGAGGACGAAGAGGCATTGGAGGGAGCCAGAAGACCCAACAAACACCTGGTATGTTTGAAGAGCCAAAAGAAAAGAGGATTGCTGGAGCTCCAGTGGAGGTGGGCAAGGCCAGGCTGCACAGGCTGACCATGTGGGCACAGGCTGACCGTGTGGGCACAGGCAGGTTTTAGTCTATGACACTCGCTCCTCTGATGGAGAAGCCATCAGAGCACTAAGAGATTGCATCCATGTAGCTATTCCCACCTCCCAGCAGCCCCTGTTGATGTTCCCATCTTCCAGGGTATGGGGGCTGACTGAGAGAGACTGACAAGAACACAGAAGGCCTGGCTTTCACAGGGAAAGGGCAGGGAGCCAGTTAAAGCTCAGGGTAGTGGGGGGTGGAGAGTAGACTCACCCTCAGGCACCCTGTCAGCTCCGTGTCTTGGCCCCTCATGTAATGGAAGCTGAAGGTGGATGCGGTGTCCAGGGCAAATGTCTGCGTGTCCTCATATGATCCTTTCAGCGCCAGCTCCAGCTCCAGTTTGTCCTGACCTAGGGAAGAGAAGGAATGGATGAGAGCAAGGGAAAGGGGCCTAGAACTCCATCTTGGACTTGGAATATCAGCAACAGTGCTTATCTGTAGAGGTAGAGGCTGGACCACAGTAAGCAAAGCAAAGCCTAAAGTGGTCCTTTGCCAGCCTGCTGCATGCCACAGCCCCATGGGATTCCCACCTATGCCAGAGATACCCCTTACCCTGCAGACTTCCCAGCAGCCTAAGCTCCCTGTGGTTCAGAAAGGGTTCAGAAGTTCTCACCTACTGCCATGGTGGCGCTCCCAGCTCTGTCCAGACAGATATCCAGGCGTGAAAGTTCTCGGGCCTGGGACAGAGCACATCATAAACAAGGGATTCACAGAGCAAACAGGTCCCCGAGACCTCAGCTCTGAGGCCCACTGAGCCTCAACCAAACCCACAACACGCAGAACAAGAAGTGGGGTTCAAAATGGGACTAGACAAAAAACACTTCACACGTCTCTGACCTGCTACAGACTGCTATGCCTGTTGTCCATGTGGAGCATCCAAGACAGCCCATCTCCACCCCATCCCTATTGGCAGCTTTACTGAGCCTCTGGAAGCTGTGAGAGCCCCCCAGCTCTCAGGTTCATGTCTCTCTCTGTTACGTCTCCAGTCTTCTTCTTCCAGACCCCCAGGTAATATGGAGGGACCCCAGACCTCGAACTGGAGGTGTCAGAGAAGCACTCAGAGCCACAGTGACTAGAACATCTCTTGATGACCCTCGGCTCCACTGACTTGCCTTCAGCAGTCCCCCTGTGAAGCTCGGTGCCCGATGCTGCTTTGGCTGGCCCTTCCAACAGAACCGCTCCCTCTAACTACCTGCTGTTCACCCCAACTCACAGAAGCCACAACTGCTGTGGGAGGTACTTTACTGTAATAAAGTACATGTTTTATCTTTGACATGATACAATATGTAACCCTCGCAGGACTGGGGCTCACACTATAGACCAGGCTACCCTCAAATTCATGGCCTCCTACTTCTGCCTCTCAAATGCCGGGATTACAGACTTGTGCCATGGTGCCAAGCTACACTATGAATTCCTTTTAAAGGTAACTAGCCACCAGACCGGCACTTGTAAGCCCTGAGGGTGAGCGCTCCTGAGATGTGTTCCAGGAGAGGACAGCTCCTGGTTTTATTCGCCTGATGCCTGTTATGAGCCCCACACCAAAAGGCAGCTTCAAATGCAGCGCTCGCCACCTTGTGGTCATTACTACCCACTGCAGTTTCATGGGAGCCCAAACCTCAGTGACCTCAATATTAACAAATGAAGATGGGCCTGGAGTGTGGGACTTCACTATGACTTTAAGGAAGTTAATCCCTAAGGACTCTGTGTCCATTACACATAACTAAGCGTCATCAGAAAGCTGTCCAATCAGAAATCAGAACCTCCGCACAACCACCAGCCCCCTTTCCACGTGCCCCTCTGCTCTAGACCCTCTAAACCCCACAGTTTCAGGTAACCACCTGGTTGGAGGTCTGGGGTAGTTCGACCACAAAGCCCTACCCGCGTCTTGTCCCTCCCCAACATCCCAGAATCCCAGTTTCGCCTGCCCTGAATCTCCTCCTCTGAGTCACAGGAAGGTCGTTACCACAAGAACATTGTTGGTGATGAGGTTTTCTGGAGGGTCCAACCTGGAAAAGTCAAAACATCCACAGCGGACTTAAGCGAAGGAAAGGGGTTTTGCATTCACCCGTTCCTCTCACTGTTCGCTTTCCCACCCGCAGGGGCTCTCCGTGGGTGATTTGAGACAAGGGAGATACCACTGCCGACAGACGGCAAGGTNGCCGCCCTCCTCCGTGATCCCAAGAGGAGACCCGGACCTCCCTGCCAGGGATGGGAAGAGGTGTAGGGTGACCAACGAGGAATCTGGGTCAGGGCCAGTCTCCTGAGCAGAGCTGGTGTTCCCAGCCACTCCCCGGGCTGTTCATTCTTACTCACGTTTTTTCCACCAGGAACTCCACGTCTAACTCTTCTGGTCCCTGTAAGCAAACAGGGTGAGCAGGACACGGCCGTTTGCAGTTGACCGACCCTGTTCTCTTAACAGCATTAGCCTGCATCCCCTAGCAGTCTCTGGGGGTGGTGTGCTTTTAAGATCATTTCCAAAGCAAAACTGAAGAAATAGCGGTCAAGAGCAAGATAAGCTATCTGCTAAGATCCCCGAAGCTAGTGGGCCTCTGAGGACAGATCTTCCTCCTTTCTGGGTTCCCAGACCCTGATGGGGTTGAAGCAAAAGACAAGCTCAGCAAGAGGTGACCTGAAGATATCCAGGCCCGATTTCTTCTCCCTGTTGAGGAGGCCCCCGGAATTCTACCCTCCCTAAGCCAACAGTGGAAGCCAAACCAGACCTTGGTGGGGCAGGCCCGAATCCCTTGTGCAGGAGTGAGCCTACACTGCCCTCTCGTGGTTGCACCGAGCAATGTTTTGAGGGATATCCTGCAGGTGACTAAAACGCTGGCGTGGGGTAATGCTGGAAACAACCCCAGATAGACCAGTCCATTTCCTGTTCCAACGAAAACGCTCCTGCCTGGTGAATGAGTGCAGCCAGCAGCTAAGAAGCATTGAGCAATTTCCTCAGCCTGGAGCCTTCTCACCCACCTGAGGATTCAGGCGGAAGGTTTTCTGGATCAGTTGGCCAGGGAGGATTTCTGAGACATCATAGGAAACTTTGAAGCAGATGTCATCTTTCATAATTAAGTCCTCGTCATAGACACTCAATTCTAGAATATTCTGAGGGCCAGGAAAATAACATAGTATTGATTCATTGCAACAATAGCTCACATACAAGTGTAAAACACGCATAAGTAAATCCAGTAAAGTCCTTAGTTTCTACTCATTTTTTAAAAAGTAAATCCAGTAAAGTCCTTAGTTTCTACTCATTTTTAAAATTATTGAGTATTTTTATTTACTATTCATACAAGAATATAAGTTGTTTGTAGTCAGTCTACCACCGCCACAACCCCTTCCTTCCAATTCCTCCTTTACCCCCATCTCCTCCCGTCTTCGTGTTTCCTAGCGTTCTCTCCATCTGTCTCTCTGATTTATTACCTACTGAGTCCATTTGGTGCTACCTGTATGTGCACAAGTGTGGGACCACCTTCTGGATGGGGAGCCTCTCGGGGCCCGAACCCCTAAAGAAAGTTGACTCTTCTCCTCAACTGCCAAAAGTTCCTTGGATGAGGGCGCGAGTTCACAAGCCCCTTTCTCATCCATCTGGGGACTTACATGTTTTATCAAGAGTAAAAACAGAGTGGGGGTTCACTCTTGTAATCCTAGCCCTTGGGAGGTTGCTACAAGAGGACCATGAACTTGAGGCTAGTCTGAACTACACAAATATTGCCTGTCTCAAATATGTATGTATGTATGTATGTGTGTATGTATCTTGAATTTTCTTCCTAGGTAGGGCATGGCAGATCATGTCTGCAATCTAGAAGCCAGGAGCAAAAACAGGAGAATTACTGTAAATTCAAAATCAACCCGAATACATAGTGAGATCTAAGCCATCCAAACCTATATAAAAGAGCCTGTATTTAAAAAGAAAAAAGAAAAAACCAAGTTGAGTATGACTGTACTTTAATTTAGCAACTCTGGAGGTAGAGTCAGGTGGATCTCTGTGAGTTCAAGGCCAGCCAGTGTTACATAACAAGATCCTATCTGGGAAAAAAAAAAACAAGGGAAAGAAAAAAGTCTAAAAGCAATCAAAATATATTTTTTAATTTATTTTGGGGAAGGCAAGATAGTTCAATGGGTAAAGGCATTTACTGGCAAGACTGACAAACAAGAGCCACATGGTGGAGGGAGAGACTCCCAAAAGTTGCCCTCTGATCTCCATGTGTGTGCTGTGATACACACAGGCACACATACACAGAATAAATTTAAAAATGTAGTTTAAATTGACGGAAAGTTTTCAACTAGTCTGCTTTGCTGGTTCCCCAACACACTCCAAAGGCAAATGCCAAGTATTGTGGCAGTTTCTACACAGTCTCCTCTTTGGCCCCACAGCAGCTCCATTAAAGAGGAATGCTTCCTATTCTCACATCATAGATGAGTTTAGGGAGACGTACCATCTTGCCACACATCAGCAGCCCCACAGCCAGAGTTGAACATTCCTTCCTACATTCTCTTGCTCACGGCACATAGAGTCTGGAGCACAAAGACAGTCCCCTCCCCCAAGTTTGGGAACTACTGGAGCAACCCTGCTTGATTCCAAGACCCTCCTGTGGAGGAGAGAGCAAGGCTGTCCACCCCGACCTTTACCTTGACCTGACTCTGAATGAGGAAACTGAAGGTCTCATTCCATACAGGATGACTGGAGTTGGTGACAGTTTGGGTCTTGAATTTCACTCCAGGGACTGTGGGCAGCAGCAGAGTCACGTACGGATCTGCCTTACTCACTGACAAAGTCAAGGGATGGGAGAGAACTGTCCATCAGATGAGAGAGAAGGCCACACATCTTTTCCAGGGGTTTTGCTTAGGTTCCTATGGCAACCTCAGCATACCCTTGAGAGCAGCCAGGCCCACCACAAAGAGTGCCTGGTCCTTTTCGTTGGGATCCAGTCCCCTACCCACAGATAGTCACTTACACAGGTCAGTCCTAGGCAGACTCCGAGCCTCCAGGACCTTCACAGTGAGCTGCCAGAAGACAGAGTCCTTATCCTCCTGCAAAGACACCCCAAGTCCCTGCGTTCACCAGCAGTCTCTCAAACCTGGAGATGCTGCACTGTCCAGGTCCCTGACTCCACTCATTAACCTCATACGTGGCGATGCTGCCAGGATGCCAGACCAAATAGCCTTTGTCTACCACTTGTCCCTGGTGTTTTGATTCTGACCTTTAGCAGTCATGGGATGTCAGATCACCTGGGGTCAGTGCTGGTGAGGTCATCTTCCCTTCAGGGACAAAATTCCTAGTAGAGCATATAAGGAGTGACCACCTCACTGGTCAGGGGGAGATGGTCACAGTCAGGCCTTCCAGAGAGGGCTGTCCTTTGTTGAAGCAGTGACTCCCATCCCTTTGTGTCTTTCCTACATCTCAAGGTGGGCTGAGCGATGGGAACCCAGTGGCCCATGTATCCCCAAGTTCTAAAATGTGAATGGCTATCCTCTGAGCCAAGCAACCTCCATCTTGGGGAGTTCAGCTTTACCCCCTTGCCAAAGGATTATTCCAGATGACCTTATTGACTGTTTACACCCCCTCGTGGGGGAGGGGTTTGAGACCCTCATCTGAGTACCCAGAGGCTATATCTTCTACCTGCTGCAGGCAGCTCGCCTTAATGGCATGTGGCCCCCAGGAGGGCTGGAGTGTATGTAGGCAGAGGGAAGACTAGGCAAGGGCATTCCATCTATGTAACAATGAGGAAAACCATAATTCCTGCTGGGTTCAAGATTTTCTGATGTTTGGGAGGAGGAGCACCTGTAGTTGACCCTTCACCTATGCTCTGATCACGCCTCCGGTAGTTGTTGAGAGCTTGGGAAGTGGGGCAGCTATTACTTATGCCTTCCCCTAGGAAGCAATTTTATCAACACTGCGGTTCGTCATCTGCGATTCATTGGCCATGAATTAGGCAACTCCAGGAAGATCATGCCAGCACAGAGAATGGTGGGTGAAAGGTATTGTGTGTTAAGATGCTCACGAGACAAATGAGACCTCAGATAAGCCCAAGAGAAAGCAAGAGAGTGGGCAGCAAGGAAGCAATCAGAACCCAGGTGGCTGAGTCTTGGTGGAGCCTGGGCCAACTGAAATCCTAACACTCCTGGGACCCAGGGACTCCCTCTTTTCTTCAGTTTGGGTTTAGCTCTCCATCTTTTTCTAGGTGACATACTAAGACAAGCCCCATAATCTGAGGGGACTTACATGGGCCCGGTGGGATTCTGGGCTGACCAAAAGGAAGGTCATTGGCCTTGCATCGTCTTGACAGAGAGCCTGCCATGAGAACTACATCTGTGGGTGCTTGGTTCCATCAGAAAGAGTCCACACGGGGAGGACTGACACTGGAGAACAAAGAGCTCATGGGACACTCACCCCCACACCCTACCCCTGCTCTCATCCAAGGCAGCCAAAAGCTGCACGGTGAACAATGGGCATGGCAACACTGCGACACTGCATGCAGGGAGACAGGTGTTGTGAAACCTAAGAAGGTTTCCTGTTGTGCCTCCATCATTGCTCCACAACCTGGGTGGTCAGGGGTCCCTGTGCCCCTGGGACAGACCTAGTTCTGCACAGATGCTTCCTACTAGAGTCTGAGGGAGCCCAAAGCATCTCTCCACAGAGAACTGCAAAGGTTGAGGGACCAAGGCAGAATGACTGGGGGGGGGAGATAGCCCGTCCCAGCACCTACCCCGCCATGGCTATATGCTGAATTTCCTGTCATTTTACTCTCTCTCTCTCTCTCTCTCTCTCTCTCTCTCTCTCTCTCTCTCTCT
>LOEQ01000168.1:117945-133948 GCA_001685075.1 Bramus lutescens
AGAGAGAGAGAGAGAGAGAGAGAGAGAGAATATGAGCAATTATAAAAAGGCTTAAACTGCTGAAACTCAGCTTCAGGACTCACAGCAGGCCATGGGCTTCTGATGGGTGACAGGAGATGTTTAGGATTGAGGACTTACCCACATCATCTCCAGAAACGTGCCCGAGAAGCCTAGGATTTGACTTGGTTGGGATGCCAAGTGCTAAAGCTCACTCCATAAAGGCCCTTCATGGACTGTGAATAAGAAGCTAAAGTGGAGAGTCAGCTCAGAGGCCAGAACAGGAAGGCAGACAGCAAACAGAGAAGTGGTGGCTGGGAATGGGGCTGGCACAGCTAGGCTGAGCTAAGGTCCCTTATCTTCACCCAAGGCCCTTAGCTGCTCCATGGACATGCAGAGCAGTCCCAAGCCAAGCTGCCAGGCTGGAGGAGCTTTCAAGCACCTCTCTTCCACAGCATGCTTCTCCCTTGCTGGGCTCCCTTCCTTCACCCATTCTTCTCCAAGTTTGCTCTATGCAAATCAACAGTGAGTTGTCTGTCCTCCTCACTACCCCCTGCCTTCAGCATCCACAGCTGCTTAGTTTTCCAAGTCTCCCCTAAGAAACCAGCCCTTCCCCTGTGCTCTGCCTCATGGTTGGAGAACCTTAGCTCCAAGAACATAGCATGTGAGGGCTAGAGAGATGGCCCAGCATGTCCTGTTCTCTCAAAGGACCCGTGTTGTGTTCCCATCACCCACACTGAGTGGCTCACAACTGCATGTGACTCCAGCTCCAGGGGATCCGATGCCTCCTCTGACCTCTGCAGGCTCTGGCATGCCTGCGGTACACACACAGACATTCAGACATGTACATGCGCACACATAAAGTTTGTTAATAAAAAATTTAGAAAGCATAGAATGCAGCATGTAGCCCAAAGCTGTCTGATTCATGGAACTGCTTTGACCTTGGTGCTTGGTTCATTGAACTCATGACCCAAGCTGGCATAAACAAATTCTGGGTGCATAAAATTCTAGGAGACACTCTGTCTTTCCTGCTGGACCAGAACCTGGGAGGAGATGAAGTTGGGGCTGCTGACCTTAGCAGTCACCACAAGAGATTTCAAAACCTTCCAGAAAGAGCTAATGATAACACTGCACACTTCTCTGCTTACTTTACTACATGCTGGGCTGGGCAGAGGTGGGTATTGAGGCATGATGTCATTTAAGCTTGTCTTCTAGCATGTCCCCTCCCAGGGCCTGAGCAGTATGTTCTAGGGATCATTTCTGTCCTACTTGGCTCTCTGCTCCTGTGATAAACACCATGATTCAAAAGCAACTTGGGATTAGTTTCATCTTAAAGCTCACAGGACATCATGAAAGGAAATGGGGCCAGAAGCTGAAGCAGAAACCATGGAGGGTGCTGGTTACCGGCTTCCTCCTCATGAGTTGCTCAGTTTGCTTATATGACCCAGGACCACCTGCCCAGGGGTGGTGGCACTGCCCACAGTGAGCCGGACTCTCCCACATGGATCACCATCAATCAAGGAAATGTCCCACAGACATGCGACAAGCCAATCTGACAGAGACATTTTCTCAGTTGAGCTTTCCTCACCCAGGGAACCCAAACTAACCTGCATACATGTGTTAATAAAATTTGCCAAAGTAAGCAACTTTATCCAGAACAGGGGAGGACATCTGCCTTCCTATCCCCTCTGTTAGCAAGAAGCTATGAGAGAGGTGTGTTTAGGATCTGGCTAAGGAGAACCGGGGTTAGAACTCCCTGACTTCAGGTTTGCAGGATGTGTTTGTGACTGGCAGTCAGTTTCACATATGCCTGCCACCCCCTGTGACAACTCATCTGGCACTGTGACACAAAGAGCCAAGGCCAGAGGTTGAACTGAGCTGTAGATGTGTCCCTTGTCTCCAGAAGACTCTTGCAGAAGAAAACAGAAAGGCCTGAAATACAGAGAGCCAGAGTGCAGACTGAAAAACCCCTTGCTGCAAACAAAAAATAATTGTTTTAAAGATTTTTGTTTTATTGACATCTGATCAAAACAGAAGTTCCATCCTGAAAAGAGGGTTTTGTTTGGGTGGTTTTTTGTTTGTTTGTTTGTTTTAGTTTTTGAGGGGGGATCGTTTAAGACAGGTTCTCTGTTGGGGAATATTATTTTAAGGTGTGTGACTTTTGTTTTGCTCTATTTGTTTAACTCTGTGAAGCTGTGATTCTTCACCTGTCTAAAACACTTGATGTTCCTAATAAA
This sequence comes from Bramus lutescens, assembly GCA_001685075.1. Taxonomy (NCBI): domain Eukaryota; kingdom Metazoa; phylum Chordata; class Mammalia; order Rodentia; family Cricetidae; genus Bramus; species Bramus lutescens. Next base: position 120,180 of record LOEQ01000168.1, read on the forward strand.
GAGCTGAGTGGACAATAGCAAGGCAGGAGGAAGGATAGATGGGGCTGGCAGGCAGAGAGGATAAATAGAAGGAGAAATCTGGAAAAGAGAAAGCAATGAGAGAAGAAGGGGAGGAGGACATCAGGGACCAGCCAGCCAGCCATGGAGTAAGAGTGAAAGTAATATATACAAAAGTAAGAAAAGGAAAATAAACCAGAGGCAAAAGGGAGTTGGGATAATTTAAGTTAGAAAAACTGGAAAGAAACAAGCCAAGCTAAAACTAGGCATTAATAAGTAAGTATAAGTTTCCATGTGTGATTTATTTGGGAGCTGGGTGGCAGGCCCCCAAAGAGTAAAATAAAAAACAAACAATATTTTGGCGCCTAACGTGGGGTCATATTTACATGTAGTGCCTGAGAAAGTTTTTTTTTTTAAAGATACAGCTCCTTTAAGAAACGGCTGGCAGGGGGCTGGAGAGATGGCTCAGAGGTTAAGAACACTGCCTGCTCTTCCAGAGGTCCTGAGTTCAATTCCCAGCAACCACATGGGTAGCTCACAACCTTCTGTAATGCTATCTGGTGCCCTCTTCTGGCCTGCAGGCATACATGCAGGCATAAGTCTGTATACATCATAAATAAATAAATCTTTAAAAAAAAAAGAAAGAAACGGCTGGCAACAGAACACTTAAGCAGCATTTTTTAAATAATAAATAGAAACAAAAATACTAAGTAGAAAATGCAGGCAAGTATAGGCATTCTGGAGTTCCAGAGGGTTGAATGCAGCACCTGTTCATGCACCTCCAACCTGACTGACCTGCAAACTTTCACAACCTGACCCGAGAGTGGGCAGAACCAGCCTACAGAGCATGCAGAGGATCCAGGTGTAGCTTAGCTGTTTAAACTTTGCTCATGTGGTCAAAAATGCTAAAAGATACACAGTAAAAGAGAACCTCTAAATAGGTTCCAATGTGTTTTGCAATGTGTGTAGGCTTAAGAAAGAAAAGAAAATGGGCATAGACAGTCATAGAAAGAAATAGATTGAAAATAATAAAGTATTTAAAGAGACAGAGTAAAAGAAAAAGCCATGTGAATATAGGAAACAAAGAGTCTGAATCCTTTGTGTTTATTTTGAATTTTTTGATGGCTGAAAAGCAAAGTATAGCTGCTAAGAGGCTTGAAATTGAAAGAGGGATTGTAGAAATAAACAAGCCTAGATATTTTAAGATAAAAAAGTCAAAATGTATTTGTCAAATGGAAACCAAAAATGCTTTGGAGAAGCAGTTTTGCCTTTGTTCCCACAGAAAACAAGAGGCTGTGGATTTGTTCTAGGTTGATATGGATCTGGTTTGATCAAGGAGACCGCCAGAAACTTGACAGGTATTATCTATCAACAAAGATTACTGCTCGTCTTCCCAGGGCTTGATCATCATCTCAAATTATCTCAGGGACCCTAAAAATGCCTTTGCCCACATTCAGCAGGAAGCAGTCTAGAGAAAGCAACATTCACATTCCCAAGAACTGGGTTGTAGAAGGTATTTGGTCATTTTGTGGGTCCTGAATGTTTGCTATGATTTAGGGGAATATAGGAATATAGGATTTAAAAAAACAACTATTAATCATAGATATTTTGTGTTGGCATGGATTCTGGCATATGGATACAGACTCAGAGTCAATTTTGTTACACTGTATACATGTTTTTGCTCTTGTTTTAAGGACTTTTGTATATTGATACAAATTTATGGTCAGTCTTGTGAAAACACACTGTATATATGTTTCTACTCTTGCTTAAAGGATTTTTGTATATTAATACCAATTTAAGGCTATTTTTGTTACAACATATTATATATATGTTTCTGCTCTTGTTTTAGGTATTGTACCTAGGCAGTTCATTTGAAAATTTCAGATAAAGTTCTAGTTTTTGAAAGCTATTATTATGAACTATATAAGATAATCAGGAAACATAGGTTAGTGGTTAGTCATTTATAACAACCAGAATTATAGATATGTTAGGTATGCTTTCCAGATCATATAGAGATATATTTTAGATAGATAGATGGTCTTCGAGCCTCTCAAAGATCTACAGAATATGACATTTCACATGTTTTGTGAATTTAGGGCTTTTCATAGCAATGAGACACATCTGCTTCTGGCAGCACAAATTTCCTTTGATGGAATCCACAAAGACACACAGTAATGACTGCTGACATTTGGAAGGTAACCCATCAGATTTACACACCTTATGGAGTTTAAATTCAAGTAGACACAATCCATCAAATATTCTGTCTTTTGATTAGTTCGCTGTCTCTAATTCTCTTGTGTGGTAACATGCTCCCCTGCTAACTCAGCTTTGGTACCCTTACCAGTGTATTCCTCACACATCAGCACAACCTTCCTGTGCTCTGTTAATAGGATGACTTCTTCCTACATTATATTCTTTGGCTTATAAAAGAAGCTCTCATAATCTAGTCTTTTTACCATTTTACAATGAGAAACTTTGAAGCTGATTGTTTATCTATAGCCTGACCGGCAGGGCAAAATGGCCAGACAGAATGTCCTTGTGGAGAGATCACAGGAGGAACTTCCACAGAGCAGAAGTGCAGGTGTCTGGCCTTGTTTGATATGTCCTTCAAATATTTGTGACAATTAGACAGTATTGCAGGTGTCTGTCCTTCAAGAGACCAATAGCACCTGTCTCCTTCATTAACACCTCCCTGCTCTGATTCAAAATAGCAGTAATTTACACTTTGTACCAGCTTTTGATGCACTGTTTTTGTTTCAGTCCTGAGATTCAGGTGATTGAAAAAAGACTGTTTATTAACTAACCATGCCCAGATATTATTAATCACATTTAAGAAATGTAAAATAATGCATGTGTTCTTTGTCTTTTCCTTACATCTCTCAATGATTTAGATTTCTCCCTTCTGTAACCTGTAGTGGCCCCTTTAAAAGATCAGAGCCTCCCCACAGTTGGCAGTTGTGGTTAGCTACAAACTGATAAGCTTTGCTGTGTATCTTCAAAGAATGCCTATGTCCCTGAGAATCTTCTTTGTAATTTTTTATTACTAACAAGTTGTTAATGAATAATTTATAAATGCTCGGAAATTTGTAACAGCAGAGAAATAAAGAGCACATGAATAGAAAGACCCAGTGAACGAAGAGTTTTTTCTATAGCCATCAGACCTAAGTCCCTGTGCTTATTGTGACATCTCTTTTTGAACCCTGAGTGAAAACTTTAAAGGCAGACCCTAGAAAATTTTCTTTATTACTTCAGAGATGATGGGCATCGATGAAACTCCTAATGGAGTTTGCTTTCATTGTGGCAAGGCTAGCCATTTGGGAAAGAAGCTGCTCGTGCCTGGACTGCTTGACAGTATACTGTATAAACTGAACATGCAGGACCCACAGGAAAGTGAGCACTGAACTTTGCCAAAACAAGGTGGGTTGGTACTTCAGGGTTCCTGCTTTCCCAAAGAAACTGCCAGACATTCTGCAGGAAACAGAGGAAATGACTGACAAACTGCCATATAAGTGGGACAATCTTTCAAAATTTCCTGCTTCACTGAAAAGTCTGCCAGTTACTCTTGGCCTATGGCTGAAGATGGATGCCTCAACGTTGCAGAGGAACTTTGGGTGATTGTCCAGGCAGTCAGAGGTCTCTGTCATTTCTAGAATTTTTGGAAGTTATTTGCAATGCACTTTTTTGTTCATTTAAGTAATGTTATTGTAGTGATATTTCATTTGTATTTTAATAACCAAAGCTTGCTTGATCAGAGAGTAAAACAGCTGCACTGATCAGCCTTACAGACCAGGTAGTGTTGGCACACAATTTTAATCCCAGCAGCCACACTAGTTTGCCATAGAAACAGGGCGGTAGTGGTATATGCCTTTGATCCCAGCCCTAGAGAGGAATATAATATGGAAGGAGGCACCTCTCAAACACAGTCTTATTCTGAGATTCCTGGAGGCAGGATCACCATTTCAGATGAGGTAGAGATAAGACCCAGTGACCAACTGTTTTGCTTTTCTGACCTTCATGTTGAACCCCAATATCTGTCTCTGGGTTTTTATTAATTGTGCTATATATTATATCCCTCTGGTACCTTTGATGGAGTTGAAGACTAGATAGTTATATTTGCAGTTTTTCTTAGATATGATAGGAAGTAAGTTGGGTATAAAATTTTGGATTTGCTAATATGGGATAGATTATGGAGTATTTTCTTTAAATTTACCAGACACAAATGAATTGGAATTCAGTACACTGTGAATGTAATCTTTATTTGATAATTGTTCTTATTGCATTCAGTCTTACTATGTTAAAGTTATTCTTGTTTAGGAAGGAAAAGGGGGAAATGTTAGGGAATATTATTTTAAGGCATGTGCTTTTGGTTATGCTGCATTTGTTTAACTCTGTGAAACTGTTTCTTTGCCTATCTAAAACACCTGATGTTCCTAATAAAGAACTGATTGGCCAATAGAAAGGCAGGAGCAAGTATAGGCGGGGCTGGCAGGCAGAGAGTATAACTAAAGGAGAAATCTGGACGAGGGAAAGGAACAAGCAATGAGAGAACTAGGGGAGGAGGACCTCAGGGACCAGCCATTCAGCCAGCCTCAGAGTAAGAGTTGAGAGTAAGATATTCAGAAGAAAAAAGCCCAGAGGCAAAAGGTAGTTGGGATAATTTAAATTGAAAGGGCTAGGAAACAAGTTAAGAAACAAGTCGAGCTAAGGCCACACATTAATAAACAAGAATAATTCTCCATGTGTAACTTATTTGAGAGCTAGGTGGTAGGCCCCCAAAGAGTAAAAAAGCCTGAAAGAGTAAAATAAAAACAACAACAGGTCTCTGGTAGTCCAGGCTGGCCTCCAACTTGCTATGTAGCTGAAGCAGTCTCTGAACTCTGGATCCTTCTGCTTCCCACCCTGGAGTGCTGGGATTACACATGTGCCCACCACACATGGCTCTACTGTGCTTTCTATAATGCAGTGATTGTGGGAGGTTTTTTATCCCCTCCTTAGATGGGAAATTCAAGAAATAGGATGTAAGCTAGATGTGGTGGTGCATACTTCTCTGTAATCTCAGCATTTGGTAGGCTGAGGCATGAGGATTGCTGTTACTTCAAATACAGCTTGGGAAATATAAGCTCTGCCCTTTAAAAAGCTAAATACTAGCACTACTAATTAGCACTATATTACTACTAATATAATAAATAATAATGACAATTTTCTTTTTGTTTTTTTTTTTTTGATCAGATCTTACTATGTAGCTCTGGCTGTTTTGGAACTTCCTGTATAGACTAGGCTGGTCTTGAGCTCATCTCAGATAGCCAGAGATCCATCAGACTCTGTCTCCCTAGTGCTGGGATTAAAGGTGTGTGTCACCACACCCAGTGGATGGTAACTTTGATTAGCTACTGGTCACTCCTAAAACCTTAGTCAGGCTGACTAAATCATAGATTGCTCCCCATTTCCACTGAAGATGATGTGTGAACTAGTGTACAACCAAGTGTGAAGCCATGTCCACACCCACAGCAGCTAATCCACCAACATCAGCAGGGTGCTCTCAATTGCTGCTTAGATATTTTTCAGCCCTGAAAGTATTTTTATGGGGGTTGCTATGTTCCCCAAGTTTTGACCTTGCACTCATGATGCTCCTTTCTCAGTCACCTGCACTTGCAGATGTGTTCCACTACATTTCTAAGTGAATATTCACATCTGTACCAATGCATGGATCCTGGGCTCTGTAGAATGTAGGCTTTGTACCACACTATATCTTCACCTGTCCCCCAGCCTTCTAGGGCAGATAGTCATATTTTGTAAATGAGAAAATCAAGCAGGGATTGGCTGAAGACTTTCTCCCTAGGACCTCAGAGTGACGATCTTACACACTGCAATACAGTCTCTCTCCAAAACCACGGTGGGTACCAGAGCATCCCTGGATCAAGCCTTGTCTGGAGGAGATACAGTTCTGAGTTTTTCATCTGGGGGGGTCAACTCTTCCCTGGTAATTTTAATTCCAGGAAGGTACTCCCTGCACCATTCCCCAGAATAGCACTCAATGGCAGTGTCACAGAGAGAAGGGACTGGTGCCCACTAAGTTCAGTTCTTGGTAAATCCTGAAGTGGTGGGACAGGTGGCACAGAGTATGGTGTGAGGCAAGCATGACACACACAGCACTAATTACCATGGGCTGGTCCGTGTGCTTGCCTCATGAAGTGGTGATTTGTGCTGATGCCAGGCGGCAGGAGACTTTCCTGCCCGGGACTGCTCAGAACCAAACAGAAAAGATCACTGGTCTTTTCTTCATCCTGGAGCGACCAAAAAGGACAAGCTCTAGTCTTAGCAAAGGACAAGATTCCACCAGCCAAACCAGCCACTCACTTGACAGATACTGTCTACCATGTGTTCTACCAAGAGTCAGGACAGTGAAATGGGACTGGCTCCCACCTCTGGGGCCTCTGTCTGGGACAGGGTCACTCTCCAGTCCATGTTGGTGTTTCAGAATCCCGAGTGCTACCCTGAAGGTCATGGAGAGCTGGAGAGATGCTTAATCCAGAAAACCTCAGGAATTTCACAGAAAAGAGCCATGGAAAAGCTTCGAGCAAACATTCCTCAGCCATTACTTTGGTTTGGAAGTTGTAAAGCAGGTATGTGAGCTTCAGCTTATGAAATAAGAGTGTGTTTCAAGAGCATCCATGTGCCTGGGTTGGCCTTCCTCTGATACTCTGCTATGAACAAGAGTCAAAGCAATCCAGAAGAACTCAAGTAAATTCCAGACTATCACTCCATTGAAGCCCAGAAAATAACATCAATTTGGATGAGGAAAAATAAAAATACATTTGTTTGGGACTAATTAGGATTTCAATCTAGAAAAACAGGTTCAAGCAATCCTAAAAAAAAAAAAATGGATTCTGGGCTAGTGGGATGTCTCAGTTGTCTCAATGAGTAAAGGTGCTGGCCACCAGGCCTGAAGACCTGAACTCAATTTCTGAACCCACATGGTGGGATAAGAGAACCGAGTCCCACAAACTGACCCCTGACCTCCACATTTGCTCAGGTGGGGAATCTAAAGCATAGCGCATAGAACAGTTACATCTCAGAACACAGAACTATCTCTGAAATCCCTAAAAGGATACTTTGTAGCTGGGCATGTAATCCCAGCACTCAGGAGGCTCAGGCAGGAGATGATGAAGATAAGTTAAAAAAAACCTTGTCTTAAGAAAAAAAATGGCTGTATTTGAAAGCAAATAAATGAAGAAGTAGGGATGGAGAGGGACGGGAAAGAATGGCATGCAGCTTTTATGGCCCGGAGACCCTGAGAGGCTCCAAGGAACCCCCTGAAGTCCAGGAGTTGAGGAAAACAAGACAGCAGAGGTTCAGGGAAGCAGGAAGAGCAGGTCAGGTTACCTGGTGCCAGACATGGTCCTGGGAAGAGGAATATGGTCTGAAGCAGATCTGGCCATCAGCATTGTAGAAAGTGGGTCCAGTGCACAGCCCAGGTGAAGATCAAAGGCTAGAGCGCCACAAAGACCGACAAGGCCAGCCAATCAGCAGAATCAGTCGCAATAGAAGCCAACTATCCTCTCTGTGCCCTCTCCCCTCTCACGGGAGCCCGAGTCCAGCCTGACTCTGAAGACAGAATAAAGACTCTGGCTGTGAACTCCATGAGCCATAAGTATGAACAACTATGACAGTCCAATAAACAAGTCAGTGGCAATGGCAGGCAAGCAGTGGTGACAATGGCCACGGCAAGACCTTCCAAATAAACCTCCCATTACTGAAGCCAACAGGTGCCTGAGTGGTGGCCAGAGACAGACAGTAACAGCGAGAAGGAACAGGGAGGACCAGGCTGCTTTACTGCTTTACTAGACAGGGAATGCAGATGTGGCTTTGACTATTGTAGGAAGGAGACAGGACTAGGGTCTTTTTCCCAAAGTTAAGGCAGGTGACACTCCCAGAAAGGTGTCTCGATCAAATGAGGAATCGGGAGTTGCACATTTGGTCTCAGAGCACACATGTGCTTGTGTGTACATCTCGTGTGTACACCTCAAGCGGCTTGACACTGGAGCACAGCTAGTTGAGGAAGATGAGCCCAATGAGGCAAATCAGAGGAAGACAGCCTGGCCAGGATGGATCTCCTCTTTACAGTTTGGAAAGCTGCTCATTCTGGAGAGGTCTCAGTATCTAGAAGGTCCCGAGTGGATCAGGAGAAACATGAAAGAGGAGGAGGGACCCATGTAGGTCAACAGATGCAGGAATCCAGGCTAGGTCCACCCCCATCCCATCTGCCCATGCCATGTGAAGGAACAAGTACTCACTGGCCTATCATACATAGGAACATACACCCACATACACATATATGTAGCTGTCCATTCCACTCACTCTGCCCGATTAATAGACGACCTCTGTAGACACACCCACTTGGCTCCTGAGAATGCAAAGACTGTATCTGCACAAAGTGGCAGCTGTATATATGAACGAGAAAATGTAGTTTGGGTTCAAAGCGTTAAGTGCTGTGCACACCCGTCAGGATGGGCCATCTGGTCACAAACTCCATGAGCCTTAGCAGGGAAGCCTAGTGACCTCTGAGGAGGGACAGAGAGGCCAAAATGCAGGGAAGAATTAGTAGAACATAGACTCAGTGACAAAGACTGCCAATCCATATAGTTTCTGTTTATTCTTTCTTTTTAACATTTTTTTTTAATTTTCTGAAACAGGATTTCTCTGTAGCTTTGGGGCCTGTCCTGGAACTAGCTCTTGTAGACCAGGCTGGCCTTGAACTCACAGAGATCGCCTGCCTCTGCCTCCTGAGTGCTGGGACTAACAGCGTATACCACCACCACCTGGCAACTCCTGTTTATTCTTGACATCACTGAATCCAAGAGCTTTGGAAGGAATCAGAACTGAGCCACTGTGGAAGTGTGGGTGGCTATAGATCTTCATCCAGTCTCAGTAAAAGGAGGGCAGCTGGTTCTCAGCCCACAGCTCTCTCTGTGGTGAAGCTCTAAGAGCCAGGGTTTACAGAGGTCCTTCTGTGGAGGGGGTGGGCCCTCTGATGAGGCTCATGCCTAGTTCTCACTACACTTATATTACCCCACTGTAATGTGAAATCTGCTCTCTCCTGCCCAGTGCCTCCAAGCACTCCTGGAGAGATAAGCTGTCCCATCTTCTCTAGGGAATGAGAAGGTTCTATTCCAAGTTCACCAGCAAGACCTCTGGGGCCTGGGAAACTTCAGGGAAGGAAATGTCTTCTCTCTTCCCTCAGCAAGCCCTGGCCTATGGCCCTCCATCACATCTCTACCACAGTCCTCTGACTCCCACCAGGTTGGCCTCCAACATTTTTCCCAGCCTGCCGCTGATCCAAGGCCAGCTGGAGGGCACGTTTTATGGTCTCCTTGTTGTTCAAGACATTGTATCGACTCAGGTTCACCAACCGATGAAACTCCTTGGGCTCATAGGTAAAGTCCATCATTCCATAGGGGGTATCTGGCCCACTGATGACAAAGTCCCCAAAGGCCTTCTCTTCAGCTGTTTGTCGTTCTTTATCTGGGGGTGAGAAAGCAAGGCTAGGCTAAAATACTCTATGAAACTGGCTGGGACCTGATGGTCCTGGACACTCCCCTGCCCAGGATTTCTGGCTTGCTCTCTGGAAGAGAGCATCTTAACTCTTGGACCAATTAGAAAGAGACGGTTCAGAGAGAACACTAAGGTCTAGGCAGCGGAGGCCAAAGTGGTTAGCCCAGGCCTTCCAGAAGGCTAGTGTTCCATCCTCCCCTGCTGGTTGGAGCAGGCTTGGGACTTCCCCTTACCTGGGGCCAGATGTGTGCGGAAGGTCCTGTTGACAAGGGGGAAATGCAGCACAATGGGTGAGCAGGGGTCCTCGGCCTTGGTGAAGAGATAGCACTCACGGGGATCCTCAAAGTCCTGGGGTTCCACCTCAATCCGGGGGAAGGGGATTCCTCGATCCAGGCAGTACTTCTCTGTCATCTGCAAGACCTGGGCAAAGAGATGAGCTTCTGGTCTGGACTCAGGTTTCGGCTAGCTCTATCTCTGAATGACTGAGTGGCTTTCTGAGCCACCTCTCTATTTGCCAAATAAAGTAGGAAATAAGCGTCTAGTGGGAGCATAGTGAATTAGCAATAATTAGCAAAGGCCAACTGTCAAGCTAGTGTATCTAGACCTCTTATGTCATCCTTCATCCCCTGAGTATGGCCGTTCCTTCGCTAGTCCCTCCTCTCTTCCCTGTTAAGGGGCTGATAGCAAGGAGGGGTTTTTATCGGCTCTCCAGTCCTAGGCAGTCATTGGATAAGGAGGATAAAGAGGAAGTCAAAGAGAGACGGCCAACCCCACATGTGACTGATGATGTCCGTCTCCTGCCCTAGCGATTCTGAGGCACGCTTTGCAGATGTCCCCTTAGAGAATGTTCACGGCCAGTGTTACCATAGTAAAAAAGGACAGCAACCCCAGGCCCATGTGAAGCAGGGAAATCCTAACATAATTAGACAAGTTCTAGGACAGGGTCTAGAAGACAGCTGAGACCCTCTTTATACACCCTTTCAGAATCCTCCAGCTGGAAGACCTGGACTGTCGACAATGTTTAAAAGACACCTACAACCAGAGATAACACCCAAACACCCAGCTGGGCCTCTCAGGGCAGATTTTTCTCCCCTCTCCCCCTCTACTCAGTTTAGGAGACCCCTACTTCCCTCCTCACCTGAAAGGGGGCTTCCAAGGAATAGTCAAAGGACACAATGAGGTCCACGGCCCGCCGGGGCTGCAGGATCAGCGGGAACGGTGAGTTGATGGCAAAGCCTCCGTCCACTAGGCACAGGCTATCCCTCATGGGTGTGAGCTTGTTGGGGCAAGCGTCAGGGTGTCTATCTGAAAGGTGCACGGGGATAGATGCAGTCGTTCTTGCTGGCGACCCTCTTCTCTTTGCATCCGCAGTCGGTCCCTAGAATTCTCCTGCCTCCCAATGGCCATGCAGTCCCTTGCTCTATCTAGCCTGCCTACCCTGCCTTTCAACTTGGAGCACCCAGAAAAGCCTTCCCATCAGCAACAGAGGGCCATGACTTCACTTCCTCCAACATCCAGAGAAAAGTCAGTGCTGGCCCCATGAGCCAGACGTATATACCGGAAGGATCTGCTTACAGTTCCCTCCTTCCGCAGCACCGCCTACCTTTCCGGGCCATGAACTCCACGCTAGTCACATAGTCCTTGTGCAGGCAGAGACCTCGGGTAAAGTTAAAGCTCCGGGCATAGGTCAAACGGGAGGTGAATATGTCCAACACAGCCTGAGAGAAGGGACCCTGTGGGGTGAAGACCCTGGTAGGCAGTCGTGTGGGGTCCTGAAACTGGGACTTTGGGCAGTCATCTAGAGAGGGGACAGTGAAATGCAGTGAGAAGTGAGACCATCCTTTGTCCATCTCCCACATCCTTCACCCCTCTGCCAGGGCTCTGGCAAGTGGGAAGCGGTAGCGGCTGGACAGGGCCCTCTGCTTTCACCTGTGACGTTAACGCGCTCTTTGTACCAGTTCAGGAAACCCAGGCCTGAGCCTGTCATCTTCAGGGAGATCTCATTCAGGCTGGTTGCAAAAGCACTGCCCCACATGCCTACAGAGACAGACAGGGCCCCGAATCACAGACGAGCCCTAACCCTGCCCATCTCCAACCTCCAAGCCTAGACTCACCCTGGAGGTAACAGATGCGGGGTTCTGGCCAGCGCCGCAGCAGCCGACCCATGAAGAACTCAGAGCCGAAGAGTTCAGTGGGAATGTAAGCCCCATACTTGTGGAAACCGACCTCATAGGGGGTGAACTCACACCACTCTGGGGAAACAAAGTTACCAGGGTCCTCATGACTGAGCAGGAACCTTGACTTTCTGAAAAACCAGAGGAAGCAACTCCACCATTTGCCAAGGTCCCAGCTTGGGAGCACCTCCCACTTATATCTCATAGCTCCACCCTCCTACCGCCGTCTTCCTGCCTCCTTCCTTTGGGCCCACATCCAGGCACCTGCAAAGTCTTCCCCACTGAAGTGTGTGTGGACATTGATGCTGGCATAGATGGGGTAAGGGTTCTGACCCTGGATGACTATTTCTTGCTGGTCTGACAGCTTGGCGGGGTTTTCCTGGGCAGGAGAGAAAGCAGACAGCTTGACTTCGCGGGGAGTCCCCATTCTTTATCCCCAGGGCTTGATGTCAGTACTTTAATCCTCTCCTTAAAGATTCATGTAGTCAAAAAAAAAAAAAGAGAGAGAGATACAGTAAAGAGAGATAAAAAACCCTCTAAGTGGTTTACAGTTTATTAAAAATATATGTAGGCTAAAGGTTAAAGTTCTTAAAGTAAAAAAAAGAAAGAGAGTAGATGGGTGTGGTGGTAGGTAACACACCTTTAATCCCAACGCTTGGGAGGCAGAGGTAGATTGACCTCCGTGACTTCAAGGGCTGAGGGGTATGGTATACCCACCGGGGATGTGTTGTGTTGTCAAGGCCAGGCTGTAGCAGAGCTCAGACCCCTGTGGGGTTTCCCAGTGCCTCTGGGAACACCCTCTCCTTTCTTTGCCATTCCAGAAAGCATATCAGAGAGTTAGACTGACGGTTTTAGGGGAATCATTGAAAAGTCAATCTAATTTCTTTACAAAGGAAATCACTAGGAGACGTAACTTAATAGAAACGAGCTGTCCCAGGTGAAACACACTCAGTCAATAGCCATACATGTGGCTCAGCTACCCTGAATCTTCTGTCTCAGACAGACGGGGCCTGCAGTTTTAGGAACAACCGCCTGGTGGCACGGGTCAGGGCTGTTTTTGCAAGGCAGGCAGAAACCATTTTCAAAACGGGCTTTTACTGGGCTCTGCCCCAGGAGTAAGAAAGAAGGTAGAAAGAAAGTATGGAAACGGAGCTGGGATGGGGCAAATGTAGCCATCTCCTGTTCTCTTACCCCCTGGTTCAGGAAATACTCGATAACGAGGCCCCACAAGTCAGTGGGGGACACGGTCTGGCCTCTGCTCTTCCAGATCTCCTTTTCCCGGGTGTAGTATTGCAGCTGCTCTGGGGACATCAACCCTATCTTACTGCTGCAGACTCGAGCCGAGGCACGGTCAATGGGGCCCTGCAAAGGCTCCTGGGACCAGGAGGGGTCCTTGTAGAGGGTAGAGATGCACCTGTCAATGGAAGGGATGAGAGTTAGAGGAAGCTCCTTCTCGTCACACACACCTGCAGTCCTGCACCCTCACTCAGGCTCGTCCCTGGAACCCAGCCTCCTCTCACTCATCCTGACCTCCTTGAAGGTAGGCTCCCAGCCCCTTATCAGAGACTCCATCCCGTCTCCTGGACCTTCTTACCCACCCAGAGCTCACTTTTGCTCTGTGTTCTAGCCTACCTCACTTACCAGGTAGACCCAGAAACCCCGCTTAGGTAGGTCACAGCATCTAGCAGGCCAAGCTCCTGCAGCCCCGCCAGGCTGCCGTACAGGGACGTCATGGCTCTGGTTCCACCCCCGGAGCCTAACACAGCGATCACAGGCACCTGAACACAGCAATAATTTGATAGCAACATCACTGGGCTTGATGTATTTGCTGCTTACCCACAGCAGGCACCTTCCACGTATTAGCTCGCTGAATTCTCCCAGAAACCCAGTGAGCCTCCCATTTTATAGATGACAAAACCGATGATGTGCCCAAGGGCATGAAGTATGGGATGGCTGTCAAACTCAAGAGTGAGAGCCCACAGATGGTTTGTCTTTTTCTTAAATATTTATTTATTATGTATACAATATTCTGTCTGCATGTATGCC
>LOEQ01000168.1:142635-172613 GCA_001685075.1 Bramus lutescens
GAGGGACCAGGGCATGGCCAGCAGCCCAGGTCCCAGCAGTGCGCTTGCCTGCTTTCCAGAGTCACCCTCTCTGGCAACACTCACTGAGGCTCAGGTCTGGCAAGAGGCACAGGAGTGGGGAGGGTGGAGCAACTAGTCCGAGGACTAGGGCTGGGCGGCCACTGGGGCTGGAGGTGGGGTTTGAAGTGCTCCAGGAAGTGAGTGGAGCCGGCTTTCCCCAGGCAAGAGGCAACTTGGTCCCTTTCAAAGAGATTCTTGGGGTCCTGCTTAGCACTCCGGTCCCCAGCTCAGGCCCTGCTTAACTGAGCTTAAGCAGACATCAAGGGCCTTACCCCACCCCTTGCCATGGTCCTTTCTAGTGGGTAGGGCAAGAGCTCAGACATTCCTGTTTCCAACTAATCTGCATTAGATAGAATCATGGCTCTTAATGGCATTTAATGTTGAATTAGGGCTACCCTCCTCTAGCTGCCAGAAATCCCCACACCGTCCCTTCTTCAAATCCCAATTTCCCCACAGCTCTTAAGTGGAAACATGGAAATCTCTGGCTCAGGGTTTCATGGAGACTCAAAGTCATTTTATATCTCTTTTGGCCTCCCTCAGTTATTCCCTTGATGCAAAGGACCCACTGCATGCACTGCCCATACTATGCTCAAAGTCACCCATACCCTGAAGAGATTCACTTCATGACTCCTTTCCCAGTGAGGTGCCTGGTGATTCAGGAATAGAGACAGGGGCATGGGCTGGTAGTATAAATAAGCCCAGGAGAGATGTAGGCCTTCCAGTCCTTACACTGCCAGAGGCAAAGGCATAGTGCTCATGACCAGGAGAGGCTCCAGCTGTGACAGTGTGTGACATCTCCTTCCCTGTGGACCACAATCATCTAGAAGGCCGGGCAGGAGCAGTTGCTGGAAAAAGAAGTTTCTAGGAGAGCGCACTGTGGGAGATTCCTTTCACCTCTTTAACCACAACCCTTTCATAGATCCAGGGGTGATGGTACATATAATCCAGCACGTGGCATTCTGAGGCAGGAAGCTGACTTGAACTCAGTCATATGAGACCAGCTTGAGGTACAAGACAAGACCCCCATCTCAAATGATCAGGCAATTGCCATCGTCTTGCCCAAGACATACAGCTGGAGGCTGAAATGACATCCACAAAGTTGAACCAACTCCCAAACTAACAGGCAAATCCAGACCAGAAATTCCAGAACCTAAGGTGATGTAACTGTGACGGCCTGTTTCACCTCATGTGGATTGTTAGGTTGAGAATATGACTCAGAGATCTGAATCCAGCCCCTTGTTTATCTTGTGGATAATGTAAACACCCAGTCCCCAGTTCAAAGCCCAGGCCCTGGACAGGAAGGGAACAGTACTAGCTGGTTGAGTGCTCTCTGGATTTAACCACATTCTTCTCTTGGAGGCCATTTGCCCATGCCTCAACCATCATGCCTCAACTCAAAAGTTCTGGAGGATTTTTGTTGGGGGCTGCAGACCCCTGGTCCCTTGACTTTCTTTGCCTGACTCAGACCTTTTGCCTGCTGGAGTGAAACATCTTATTTTCCTGTGCCTGTAGCTGCTCTGAGCACGAGACCCTCACGAGTTCCTGATGGCAGGGTAGTGAATTCTGGTGGGTTTTACAGCTGGAAATCCCAAGAGCTGGGGTGTGGCTATCAATTAAGGATCCCCATATAAGCTTCCCTGGAGCACAATAAAGTTGGCATTCTTGTATCAAGGATGACCNGAATTCTGGTGGGTTTTACAGCTGGAAATCCCAAGAGCTGGGGTGTGGCTATCAATTAAGGATCCCCATATAAGCTTCCCTGGAGCACAATAAAGTTGGCATTCTTGTATCAAGGATGACCTGTGTCCCCGTGCATTTGTTTTTAAATCTCCAGCCCCTTTCCTGGCTCCCATCCTGTTCCATAGTGCAGGCACTATAGGTGGAGGCCTCAACGAGATTGGGAACTAGGGAGTTGCTGAGAGATCGCCCTCAGAAGCCTGGCCAGCAAGCAAGCGAGTAAGAGATTGATAGTGAGGGTGAATGGAAGATGGGTGCCAGTAATTCTGTTCAGGTATTGACTGGTCAATTGATGGTTCTTTTAGAGAAGCAGGGCACCACTATTAAAACTGAGACAGCACAAGAGTTTATTAAGATAGTTTTAGAATTTAGCCCCTGGTTTTCACAGGCAGGGGGTTTTAATCCTGACTGGGAACAGGTAAAAGCTGACCTTGAAAAAGCTTTGAAAGAGCAAGGGCCAGAAGAATTTCCCATGGAAATATTTCCACTTTGGTGTTTAGTCAAAGACACTCTTCTCAGTGACAATGGGAAGGTGAAGGATCAATTAGACAATTTAGCCAAAACTTTTGAGGAAATTCAGGATGAGAAACCTGTGAAATTTATTAAGAACTTTATGGAGGAAGAAGAAGAAAGGAGGCAAGCAAACAGATGTTTCTATAAGACCTCCACAACAGAATCCATTCCTAGCTGCTTCAAATCCTTTTGCTGTTGCCTCCGCCCCTATTGACCTGGAGGCAGAAATCCGAGAAATCCTAGATAGACTAAGAAATCTGAATGGAGGTTAGTGATCCACATGGAGAGCAGATCAGGCAGCATAACCCTCTGGTCTTTAAAGACATAAAACTGCTAAAAGAAGCAGCTATGGCCCATGGGACTCATGCTCCTTTCACTGTGGCTTTAATGGACTCTTTTGTGGAACTTATCCTTATGCCCAGTGATTGGATGCAGCTTTGCAGAGCTTGTCTTTCAGGGGGTGATTATTTGTTATGGAGAAGTGAAATGCGGGAAAACTGCAGATACTGCACAGCCTAACGCTGCTGTGTAACCTTGACATGTTAACTGGTGCAGGACAGTATGCGGGCTTAGCACGCAGGTTACCTATGACCCTGCTGTTTATGTTTAGATAGCTGTGGCAGCTGTTAAAATGTGAAAGGCTCTACCTAATGAAGGAGCAGGGGAACAGCTGTCTAAGGTTCTTCAAGAATCTTTGGAACCTTATCCTGAGTTTGTTGACTGCCTGTTACAGCTGGGGGGTCGTATTTTGGGGAATGTAGACACAGCTATGCCTGTTATAAAGCAATTGGCTTATGAAAACGCTAATAGTATTATCAGGAGGCTATATGTCCCCATAGAAATAGGAGTTTAAATGATTATATTCGGTTATGCAAGGACATTGATAGCACTCATGGGACAAGTAATTGCTTCTGCTCTTAGGGGGAGTCGAGGTGGAGCTAGCTGTAGTGCACCACGCCCATCTGCACTCTGTGTGCTACCATACAGTTCATGAACCAGGCAAGGGGCTGGAGATTGAAACACACAAAAACAAACAGACATCCTTGAAACAGGAATGCTCCCCTTATTGTGTACCAGAGCCACTCATATAGAGATCCTTAACTGATAGCCATGCCCCAGCCAAACCCACCAGCCAAACTCCCCTGCCATCACGAACTCCTGAGAGTATCGTGCTCAGAGCAGCTGCAAGCATTACAAGTTGTTTACCAGAAATTCAGAATCTGGGGGATTCACAGCTCCCAACAGCTAGCTAGATCAAAGACTTGTTTCCAATGAGGGCAACAGGGCCATTTTAGAAGGAATTGCCCTGTGGGTAGAAGGCTAGGTAGCCAGCCTAGGGAAAATTCAGGTATTTGCCTGAAATGTCAGAGGGGTGCCCATTGGGCTAGTGAGTGCTGCTTTAGAACTGACATTCAAGGAAATCACCTTCCTATGTCAGGAAATGGGAAGAGGGACCTGCCCCGGGCCCCCAAAATGAAAATATACAGGGCAATGAGTGAACCAACTGTTCCCATCAAATCCATTTCTCAAAGAAACACCTCACTGTCCACAACCTTGTCCAAGGCACCCCAGGAAGTGCCAGACTGGACCTTTGGGTCTCCGCCCAGGCAATATTGACCCCATAAATGGGTGTGCAGGTGTTGGGGACTAGAGTATATGGTCCTATTCCAGAGGTGTCCATAGGAATAGTCCTGGGAAGCCGAGCTGTGGTGATGCATGCCTTTAATCCCAGCACTTGGGAGGCAGAGGGATCTGAGTTTGAGGCCAGCCTGGTCTACAAGAGGAAGTTCCAGGACAGACTCCAAAGCTACAGAGAAACCCTGTCTCGAAAAAAAAATCAGAGTCCCTCCCTCCTACCAATTCCACATCCTCACTGGAGCCTTCCAGTCATAGTGAGCCTCAGAGGCACAAAGCAATACTGTGTGACAAGGACTGTGACAATTTAGATTATGTAGGATCCCGGGGTCCCCAGCGTGATGATGGAAATACTGTGCATGCAATGTCAGCCATACACCCAGACACACTTGCTGGCCACACAGATGGAGCATTCGTAAAAGGAGCGAACTCTGATATTTTTCATGGTCTCTGTCTTATCCTTCTCTCCGCTTAGCTAAACTACTATTTATTATCATTTCCATTAAAGTCTTCAGAAGGGGAATAGAGGCTCAAAGAGACTTGGTCTCTGCTCATGGTTGTTGAGGAGCAGTGCTCCATCACTGTCAGGCTGGAGCTATTCCTGCTCCTCCCCCCAGACCTCTATGGAGTTTGAGAAGACAGACTTCCTAGAAAGGATGGTGCTTGGGAAAACAGAATTCAGTATGCACACCAGCCAGGAGAAAACACAGGCTTTATTCTACTGCTTCAAATACAGTCCATGAGAAGGGATGCTATAAGCCCACTAGGTAAGAGGACAGGGCTCTATGATGGGGCCATTCCTGTGGGAAGCTGCCTGGCACCCTGGTGCTGCTCCTGAGGAAGTGCATTTTAAGCTGCTACAAATGGGAGCAGCAGCAGCACTGCTCACTTCTTTAAAAAAAGTTTTATGTGTATGGGTGTTCTGCCTGCATATATGTCTGTGCATGTGTGTGCCTCATGCCCATAACCTCCAAAGCCAGAAGGTCCTGCATACCTCTTGCAGGTTCCCGGACATGCTCAACAAGACAGTGGTGAGTCCCCTGCTCCTGCATCACTCTTTGCCATTCCTCAATATGACATCTCACCACTGTCAGCTTCTGGTCAATTGTTCTCGGTGTGCAGTGGAGACGCACATTACCATCCTATCCTAGAGCAGTTCCCCAGCCAGGGAACAATGATGGCCATGAAAGCAAAAGGACAGAGTGCCAGGAAAGAGGAAGATGCTCAAAGCATAAAGAGCTCATCCACAAAGGCTTAACAACCTGGCCAAGCGGTTGGTGAGTGGCTGCAGTAGGCAGGCACTTCTGCAGAGATCCTGCCTAGGAAACCCCACACCCCTGTGCAGTGCTGGCCAGGGAGGTACCAAAGCCTACACCTGCAGGCTTGTGCTCTCCCATGCACCTTAGTAAAGTTCCGCTACTGAGAGCCTTCATACAATGTACATGACAGCTGCTTCCTGGAAACCCAGACTGTGGCTGCTTATTTTGCCTCATTTAAATATTAGTTACTCCCCCACTTCAGTCTACAGAGTGGGGGATGTAGCAAGTATATATGGCATAGCAAGAGAAGAGATGAAGGGGCAAAATAAATAGTGAAGAAAAAGAGACTAAAAACTAAGGGAGACCACTTAAGAGGATACAGGGCGCAGCCTCTTGGAGGAACCACTGGCAATACAGTGAGTTTGCTTGGTCAGTGGGGCTGGAAAGCTCTAGTACCAGGCTCCCATGGGACTCTCCAGGCTGCCATGCCAGGGGAGGGGGTCTTGTGAAGCTGTGCAGTTATCGTAATAGAAAATTCTCAGTCAACAACCCCATGGGTACAGTCACTTGAGATGAAATCTCCTTGTCCAGGTGACTGGTATATGAAGGCAAGACGGTGCATTTCCTCCTGTCCAAGCAGGGGTTAAATTCCTAGAATCCTCTGCAACATAACAGCATAAGATATAACTAATCTCTTTTTCTAGGAAAATGTCAGCAATGCCAGGTCACAAGTCCAGTTAATTCAGAGATGTTCCAGGAGCAAGGCAGTCAACAATGTCCAAATGAGGGCAACACTTGGTGGTAGCAGTCCTTGGTTCCTAACATGGCTGCTCCTTCAACTGCCTGGGAAAGTCGAGCTGTCCGCTGCTGAGTCTTTGGGATGCTGGGCTCAGGTGTCGGCTGTGTTGACTTCTTTGGAACAGAAGTAGTGCACAACCACTCCATTTGGGTACCTCGCAAACGCACTGTGGGGAAGAATAGCTTAGAGGTGAGTGGTGTTCTAACAGTCTCCTCCAGCATCCCCAGCAGCCACCCAAACCCCAAAGAACAGCCTACTCCAGTATCTCTGGAAGGCTGTGGTACCACTTCTTAACTGACCAGAGCATGAATTATACAGCATCCAAGTGCATGCAAACATTTTTGTTACTCAATCAGTACAGGGTTGGGGGTTTGAGTCAGTGGTAGTTTGACCCCCAGTAGCACTATCAACTAACGAACTAGGCAAATAAATGGACAAACAAAAAGTCAATGTAGCCAGGCGGTGGTGGTGCATGCCTTTAATCCCAGAACTGGGGAGGCAGAGGAGGTGGATCTCTGTGAGTTTGAAGCCAGCCTGATCTACAAAGGGAGTTCCAGGATGAATCCCTGTCTTGAAGAAAAAAAAAAGTCAATGTAGAACATGTGCCCATGGCTTGGCACTGGGGGATGACGTTCAACGGAACATGTTTCAGGCTAGTTCTAATGAATGATGGCAAGTCAGGCCTGAGACAAGAAAAAGACTCTTTAGTTCATGCTTGTCCCAGGCAGGGGCAGGCTCTCGGACATGTCCTAACAGAATAATGATGGCTCAGGAAGTTGCTCAAGTCATGAGGCAGCAGGTTGGAAGATAAGTTTTTCTCCCCCTTGGAGAACCATCATTTCTATCTGGCATGGTGGTACAGGTCTATAATCCTAGCACTGGGGTATGGCTGAGGCAGGAGGGTTGATTCAGAGTTCCAAATCAGCCTGAGCTACCCAGTCAGCCTGTATCTCAAGACTTTCTGTATGTCTCTCATCCTATTGACTCTGTGGCGCCATTGTTCATTTTTAGCTGCCTGAGGGATAGAGCTTTCTGGGCAAGAGTTCAACAGCCCTGTGTTGTATGTCAGGTATTTAAATTATCAAAGCTTGTCCCCCCAAAAGATAATATGACTTGCCCTCTCAAAGCTCAAGAACTCAGTGACACAAGACAGCTTCTCTCCATGGTGGGTGTGAGGTTAGAGCTGTCCATGTGACAGAATCTAGAATCACCTGGGAGTTGGGCCTCTGGACATTCTTGGGGGATTATCTTGATTTCCTTAACTGATGTGGGGGACAAATCTTGATTGTGGGTGGGTATTCCCTGGGTAGGGGCTGTGACAATGGAGCAGGAGAGCTGAGCACTAGGAAGCCTTCATTGCTTTCCCTTTCTTGACTGGAATGCAATGTGACCGACCAGCTGCCCCACACTCCTGCCTTGGTCTGTCAGCCAGAATAAACTTTCTCCCTCCAGCTGCCTTTGTTGAGAATTTTATTACAGCAACAGGACAAGAAACTCAGGGCAGAAATCTACATATCCACTCCCAGGGAACCTCATCTGCCTCTCCTGCGTCCATGTGTGCTCAGGAGGGGGCTCACCTGTTCCCAATCTTCTTCTTACACACCATGCACACCTTCTCCTCGGTGATGATGCATTTCACCTGCTGGTGTAAAATCCGCTCTTCCTGAACCTGGGAGACATTGGAGACGTTCCATGCCCAGGTGTCAAAACAGAAGTACAAGCTGGCGCTGTTTGTGTCTTCAGCGTCCATAGATTCTACTATGCCATACTAAATGCTGGGTCACCTGAGCTATGTGTTGCCTCGGTGACAACAGGAACGTGAAAACAGTCTCAGTTAAAACCCAAAGCCCACCAGACAGTTGTGGCACACGCCTTTAATCCCAGCATTTGGGAGGCAGATCTCTGTCAATTCAAGGCCAGCCTGGTCTGCAGAGTGAGTTCAGGACAGCCGGGGCTACACAGAGAAACCCTGTTTCAACCAACCAATCAACCAACCCCCCCACAAAGGCCTCCCACAAGTATAGAAGGCCCATACCCTCAGGAACTCGGCATGGAGAAGGTTCTTGAGCACCTGATTGAACCGTTTCTTTTGTGCATTTTCTTCCAAGACCTTTTCTAGAAAGATGCGTATGTCATTGATTTGAGTGTTTGCTGGTAGAAGGTTGATGGCCTAGGGGCAGAGACAGGATGGAAACAGGTTAGGGAGATCAGGAATGAAACTAAGAGAGGCTTATGCCTGCTCCTTCCCCAGCCCTCTTCTCGCTCATGCACCATCTGCAGCCCCTGACCTTGGTGGTATCTAACTTGCTGTAGTGCAGCTCTAGGACCTGCAGGGCGGCTTGGAGGTTCGCCTGTGGCTCCAGTAGCTCCAGTTTGATTGGCCCCAGGCAGTGAATGCTGGGGGGTGACAGGTACATCCGAAGCAGAGACAGATACACCTGTTTCATAGATAGAAACATGCACGTCAGGCTAGCAGCAACCTTCCTAGAACCCCCAGCCCTGAGCCTCCCTGTCTGTAGTGACACTAGCACGGAGCACCCCAAACTTATCACTTTCCCCTTAAATTTTTGGCAAAGTCAAACAGCCAAATGAGGATGCCACTATTGCTCTACCATTCACAGGAAGTTAACACTGCAAAATAACCTAAAAATTCCTCATTTTCTTATGCTTCGAAGGCTGAGAGCCCAGCTGTATTTCTGACCAATTCTAGTGCCACAGGGTCACTCCATCCTAGCACTTTCTGTTTGTTTGTTTCCCAAGGCAGGGTTTCTCTGTAGCTCTGGAGCCTGTCCTGGAACTTGCTCTGTAGACCAGGCTGGCCTCAAACTCACAGAGATCCTACTGCTTCTGCCTCCCAAGGGCTGGGATTACAGGCACGCGCCACCACCGCCCAGTTATCCTAGCACTCTTACCATGTGGGTCAGACACTCATCACTGGGGCTGTCCCATGCATCATTTTAGCAGCCTCTCTGGCTCAAGCCCCAGGTCCCACCCATCACAAATGTCTGTGAGTCTGACAAATCGCTGCACCATCAGACCCTTCCTCTGAGATGGGCCAAGCCACATTAACTTAATGAATCAGAACTCCTGAGAGGGGCAGGGTGCTACTACTAAATAGGTAGGTAACAACAGATGTGTAGGTCATAAGTAAACCAGGACATATGGTCACTCAGTTTCTTCCCCAGTAAACATACACTAACAATCAGTTAGTACAATGGTGTATACCATGTCTTGGTGATTGACACCAGTGCCAGTTGTGGCCACACTGGATGAGGAGGGGTCTGCTAGAGTGACAGGAAGTGCATATGTTCCCTTGGCCACAGCTGCTACTTACGTCTTTGTTGCCTTCTTTGTTTTGGTCATAGTGTTTGTGGCAGTACCTGCAAGGGAGGAAGTGGTGAGAGCAGAAGAGAGGGGCCATATGGAAGGTGTCCATGTCGCTGTGACGAGTCACTGAAGAGGGCCAGCAGGGGAGGTGGCGTGCCCTCTGCAGCTGGCCAAGGGGTAGGTTTGCCTTGAGACTCCTTGGGAGACGGGAGAGCAGGGCAGACTTACTCCTTAGCCATCTTCATGTCCTTCAAGACGTGGACGTAGATGAAGAGAGCTTGCTCGTGCTTCCCCATGCGCCCCAACAGGAGAGCTCTTTCTTCTAAGAGGCCTAGGAGGGGAAAAGACTCCAAGTAGCTGCCACTGTCATTACATATGCACAGGACTAGGGACTAAGCAGTGCCAGGAAGGTGTACTGGGGCAATACAAAAATGTAAGAAAGGACCAGAGTGGAGAACGGACTTGCTGCCAAGTCTGATGAGCTGAGTTCAATCCCTAGGCCTTGTCAAACAAGGTGTCCTTTGACCTCTAGATATGCATCATGACACATACATACACAAATAGACAATAAATGGAATAAAAAATATAAATAATAAGTTGAGGGAAGTTTTTTAAAAACAAAACTAAATCTCCAAAACCATCATTACTAATTACAAAAAAGGTGGGGGGCTGGGGTCCAGCTCAGAGGTAGAATGCATGCTTAGCATATGCAAGGGTTCAATCCCAAGCACCAAAATAATAATACAATGAAATAAAATAGCAGAAAACACTGCTACCTTTTTTTTTGAAAGTGAGAAAACTATTAAAAGAATGTTTCAAAGAAAAGGAAGCTAACTTGGAGGTGCCATACCAGTTCCACTCCATCTTTTTTCTTTTGTAGATAGGGTCTCACATAGTCCTGGCTGTCTTAGAACTCACTATGTAGACCAGGCTGGCCTCAAACTCACAGTGACCCACCTGCCTCTGCCTCCTGAGTGCTGGGATTAAAGGTGTGCAGCACCATGCTTGGCCATATCTCACTCTTTTAACAATCATTCACAAACTGAGAAAGGACACTCATTAAACAGCCAAGTTCACATAGACTGGAACTCCAGTGAAGGTGAGGCAAACACTTGGTGCTGGTGGTCACAGAGCTAATGCCAGACAGGCTTATCTTTTTCTCAATGAGTCATGCCAGCTTACAAGAAGTATTCAACAATGAGTTCCAATAAGAACCCCTTCTAAAGCAACAGATGACAATCTACAAATCAGCACACTGCTCACACCCAGAGTCTTCTCTCAGCCTCAGCAAAAGTGATGATGAGGACAGGAGCACTAGTCCTCACATGCCCACTATTGGGGGCTGGAGAGCAGTGGTAAAGGCAGAGACGAGCCTTCCCATTGCGTTCAGCTCTAAGCGAGATACTCACCATCAAAGGGAAAATCACAGATGAGCCGACCTGGGTCATAGTAGCTGGAAATCTCCAAGAATATGAGCAGCTTCTGTCGGTATTCTCCCAGCTCGCCCATTTCCTCTCCAGCGGGGACGGGATTTTTGCCTTTAAGGGAAACCAAGCTCCACATGAAAGGATGCTGCTAAGTAACAGTGTGGGGCCAAATGAGAGGAATGGGGCTCAGGGATGTCCCCCTGTGAGCAAGGAAGGGCCTCCAAGGAGATTTCCCAGTAGTTCTTTTACTCCATGGTCTCCCTGGCCCTAAAACACCAGTGTGACATTAAGGAAGGCTATGAACAGAGAAACATGTTGACCAACATCTCTCTTAGCAACACAGCTGTCATCTTGCAGACAGATCTGTCCTACTTAGGAGGATTCCCAGAGATACCCATAATCAGACAAGGGCTCCTGAGTCACTCAGGGTGACTGACTCCCCTAAAGGTCCTCCTACCCAGAGAGAACAACAGGGCCTGTTTCTCCACACCACACAGAGGCACCAGTGCCTGGGGTCACCTGCTTAGGGTGGGCACTGATACCTGTGGGCAGGGACAGAAGGTAGTCTTTCATCAGACTCTGGACTTTCTCACAGTACAGCTGGATCAGGCAGTTGTGGAACCGTGAGCCTGTTTCTTCCCACACGTGGATGATGTGCTCCTGAGGCGGGATGAAGGTCATTCTCATTGGTACCCTTTGTGTTGTGAGCCCACCTCCCGGTCTCCCTCTCAGGTCCCATCCCACTAAGCCGCAAAGATTACCTAGGGGCAGCTCTTCCAAAACCATAACAAATCCAGTGAGGTCAGGGAGGGTTTTTAAAATTTTTCAATCTAAACTGAAACTCACTGTGTAGGCCAGGCTGGCCTTGAAATCAGAGATCTGCCTGCCTCTGCCTCTCCCAAATGCTGGGATTAAATGCCATTATTCTTGTTTCCCTTGGTTCTCCATTAGATTGAGAAACTTTCATTAAGAGCAGCATTCCTAACTTGTTTCCCTGGGGAACCACCCACCCTCCCTGAAATCTGAACTGCCTAAGTTGATTAATGATCCTAGATGCTGGGTTTTAAGTCTTTTGGGGCAAACTAAACTGTATCTTACCAGATAAGGAATAGCCAGACCCTTGAAATTCTCTATTAAGAAGTTGAGCACTCGCTCTCGTGGCAGAGACTCCACCTCTGGGAGGTCTTCAGTGAATATCTGTCAGAAGAAACCTGAATTCTACAAGCAGAACCTCTGACTCCAGGTACAAACACACACGCCTGCAAGTGTTGGGACTGCAGACACTTTGAGGGGAAGGGTGGGTAAGCCATCAGTAGCTGTCTGATATACAGCGGTCTAGGTTGGAGCCTAATGGCTTTAGGACAAGGTTCCCTCTACGTATACAGTCTTGTCCCACATGGTCACTTTACCCTATGACGCCAAATTCAGCCTCCTCCTGCATCTGTGGGTCTTTCACCAAATAAAATCTGGATCAACTGTGGCACCAGGCAAGTCTAGGGCCATGGCCTACCTTCAGGCCATCTTCTGGGAAGTCTCTCAGCACCCAGACCGAGTAGGAAAAAATCAAATGTAGGTTTTCTGTGCCTTTAAAGGAAAAGTAAGGGTTGTTAGCAGTAGACAAATGTTAGGCCTGTCCAGTAAGACTGGAAGGGTAGGTGTACAGGTATGGATTCATTCTGCGGACAAGACAGCCAAGCACCAGCCATTCAGAGCTGCTTGCTCCTCATGGTCTGTCCACATACTAAAGGGCTTCATGGTTCGATCACTGCATTATTAATGCCAGGCAGAGGAACAGAATGGATGGAATACAAGGGAAGGACCAGACCCACACAAACAGGAGCCACCTCCCACTGCTCTTAAAAGCAGGGCTCAGGGCTGGATGTGGTGGCATATGCCTTTGATCTTAGCATTCAGGAGGCAGAGGCAGGTGGACCTCTGTAAGTTCAAGGCCAGCCTGGTCTACAAAGGGAGGCTCCATCTCAAAACCCACCACTACAACAGGGCTCACCCAAGTGCTGCAGATACTGCACGGTCCTCTCATGGCCTTTCAGAGGTGAGTTTGCTTTCTTGGACTGGTCCACCAGTACCTGCAGAGCTGGCCATGAAGCCCAAGAACAAACCCATGAGCCTCTTCCTCATTGAGGTCCATTGGACGCTGCCAATGTACAAGAGCCCCCTGCCCCCGGAAGGCCCTGTGGGGTCACCTTTCTCATGGAGCCCCTTCTTCTCATACAGGATGATCAGCTCACTGTACTTGTGAGCCTTCTTCAGCACGTGCTCGCTTTCTTCAATGTGACAGTGGTTGTTCTCCAGGCGCAGCAAGGGAGCCACCAGGGCCACATTTGTCTGTGGGGGAGACAGGCTGCTGACATAGGATCACATGGGATGGCAGCAGAACTCCTTCCTGGAAGCCCCACCCTTCGCTAGCCCAGGCCTGCTCTAGGCTCATAAGCACAGGAAAGCATATGGCCCTTGCTGCAGAAGGAGAAGTGGTGGCCTGTAGGGCATGTTTCTACTCTTCAGCACATGGCTTAATGCTTCTGAGAAAAACACAGTGGTTACTTTCTTTGAGGTATTACTGTCCCTGTTGAGACTGTGGCACTAGCTTCAATTTCACTAGCAAAGGAACCTCCCAAATGAGTATCTTGCCTTATCCCCTTATCACAAAGGCATCGTGCAAAGGCGAGGAGGTCTCCATCCTCCAGAATCTTACTCTTACTAGTGGAAGTCTACAGAGATCCCGTGAGGGGACTGGTATCCTGACACAACTCACATGGAGGTAGCACTTGAGCAGGGTGGTGTCGATGATCTGTAGTAATTTCTTCTTGGACTTGATGGTGGGGGTGCCTTCCATGAGTGGGGAGGTGCTGGACTGGTGATCCGAGTCATTCAGCTTCTTTACCAGCTGACTTCGTTTCTGTAAATGGCAAAAACATGAGGTCAAGACCAGGACTAGATCTACCTTCATCATCCGAGCTGAGCTAACTCTGAAGGCCCCCAAATCAGCTCTTGTCCATCTCCCAGGATCTCACAGCAGCATTCATGTCACATGGCCGCAGATCCAGTGATGATGGCAATGAACTGCTTTGTTTCTGCAGTGCTAGGTATCCAACCAAGGGCCTCGCATATGCCAGGCAAGCACTCTACCACCGAGCTATACTCCAAACCCCACTTGTTTCTAAGATTAGCTTCTGTTCTAAAACCTCATCCAGCTGGCTATGGAGGCACAGGCCTGTAATCACAGCTACTCAGAAAGCGGAGTAGAGAATTCAAGATCATGAATTCAAGCTCAACTCAGGCAACATAGTGAGACCCCCATTTCAACATAAATAAATGAATAAAAACAATCTTCAGACAGCACAGTCATTCCATTTGTACTTCTTTGTGTCTGCCAAAGCCATGGCCTTGTTTGGCAAAACAATGGTGCTGCTTAATTTCCTGCATCTCCAAGGTCACTAGGGACAAGGGAAGAACTTGTGCTCTGCTTCCTAAAGCTGAGATGGCAGAAGCCAAAGGACACAGCCTTCTGGAAATCTTACATCCCAGGAACCGTCTTTACTTGGTCCAGGGCTCCAAAGTGTGAACAATGAGACAAGCTTATGTGATTCTTGCAGGCTGCCAGTTATAGCTGGGTACCCTGGAGCTCAAGGTTGAGACGCTGATCAGACAAGTTGACCCCCACTGACCCTGCAGCAGCTGTGAAGTGCAGCAGGACGAGTTCCCAGAGCTACTTTTCAGAGCCCGCAGGGATGCCTGAAATACTCTCTAAAGTCTCTGACACAAATGCACACACACACACATGAAATAAACAGGAAGTATTTGTGACAAAATGAGAGTTAAGAAGTTTGAGGCCTGGGATACAATTCAGTTGGTGCGTACTTGTCTCCCATGCACAAATCCCCAGCATTACATAAACTGGGTGTAGTGTGCACGCCTGTAGTCCCAGCACTTGGGAAACAAGGCAGGAGGGTTAGAAGTTCAAGGTCATCCTTAGGTGCATAGGGAGCTCAAGTTCAGCCTGGGCTTCATGAGTTCCTATTTCTCCAGCCAGGCTCTTCTTCAGAGGACTGGGTTCGATTCCAGTACCCACATGGCAGCTCACAACTGTCTATAACTCCAGTTCCAGGGCACCCACTGCCCTCTCTTCTCTCCTCTGCTGACACCAGGCATACATGTAGTATACAGACACACATGTCAACAGAACAGCCGTATGATAAAATAAAAATAAATAATCTTAAACAGGTAGAGGCTAGTTTGTGAATACATGTAAGAAACTAAACAAGCAATGCTAAAGTGTTGGTTATTTCTCTTGGGAAGAACTATGGGTGTTTTGTTTCTGGCTTACACTCTGTTTTAGAGACAGAGTTTCAGTGTGTATCTCTGGCTGTCTGGAACTCACTCTGTAGATCCAGCTGGCCTCAAACTCAGAGATCTGTCTCCAAAGTGCTGAGATTAAAGGCATGCGCCCCCACGGTCCCATGGCTTATACTTTTCTATGTTTCCCAAACTATAGGCATTTCCCCCCACCACACACAATTATGTATGGCATGAAAAGTTCATAATAATTAAAATTTACCCTTTTTAGGCCAGATAATAACTTACTGTGAATACTTCCTGATATGAGGATTTGATTTAAAACAAAACAGCCCTGACCCTTAACCACGGAGCTACGAATAGCTGTTGGCTCTAGGGGAACGAGTGTCAATTAAAGACTTTAAGGGTGTGGCTGGTCCCACACCTAAGTAGCACATAGAGAGTACAATTTGTCCTTTAAAAAGAGGATACAAAGTTAGGAGGAAGTTTGGGAGGAATTAAGGGTGAATATGATCAAAATACATTATATGTAATTCTCAAAGAATTCATAAAAGTATTTAAAGGACAAAAATAACTGGTACTACTAAGTTGAAGGGAGCAGCAGATGGCCCTACCCCAACCTCCAGAGCTTCCACCTACGGACCTCTTGCAGCCCTATCGCTGCTATGGAGAGGCAGGGATGGGACTCTGAGTCTGAGGCTCCCACACACCTACCTGTGTCAGGTAATCAATGAGAGCTAAATGAGCCTTCTCCAGTTCGGCACCAGAGAGCATGGGCAGCGGGTTGGGGTACTGCAGCTGCTTCCTGTAGTCTGTGGGCAGCAGGTCAGGGTACAAGCCCATCACGTGGGTGGGATCTGTAAGAAAGGCAAGTACACAAAACACGACATGTCTGTACGGTAGTAGAGAACACTTTGTGCCCATGGCTTATTGCTTATTTCATTTTTTTTTTGAGACAGGTCTATATAACCTTGGCTGGTCATGACTTTATTACATAGAGTAGGCTGGCCCCAGACTTGTGGCAATCATCCTGCCTCTGTCTTACAAGTGCTACAACTATAGACATATATAAGCAAGCCTGGATTACCCCTCAACCAAAGAAATGGCCTAAGTTCAGAAAAATTTAGTAAGCCACCTAGATATGATCTGAACACTATTCAAAAATTTCATTCATATGTAACAAAAAAATGGCAAGACTTACAGACACAGAATTAGGACTATTTGTCAACTCTAAAAGAAGCAGACTTTTCAAAGCTTGCAAAGAAAAAACTGATATTTAAGTGAAAAAGACCAACTGTCGTGGAATATTTGTTTAATTAGGCAAAGATGTGTTACATTTGTTTATGCTGTAGAACACTACTCTGTGTAAAGGTGTGTTACTTTGTTTATGCTGTATTTGTTTAATGATGTAAGGATGTGTGCTTAAGTATGAAAAGATGTTTTGTATCTGTTTCCCCTTGCCTGCCTAATAAAGAGCTGAATCACCAATAGCTAGATAGGAGAAAGGTAGGTGGGGCTGCCAGGTAGACAGAATAAATAAGAAGAGAAATCTAGGTTTGAAAGAAGGAGGAGAGAACAAAGGACATGCCTGGAGCAAGAAGTCAGTCAGATTTAGAGAAGCAGTGAAAGTAAGATATACAAGAAAGGTAATGAGCCCCAAGGCAAAAAGCAAATAAAGAGAAACAGGTTAATTTAAGTTAAAAGAGCTAGCCAGAAATGAGTCTAAGCCAAGCAGAACATTTAAAACTAATAATAAGTCTCTGTATCATGATTTGAGAGCTGGTTGATGGCCCAAAAATAAAGCCTGTTACAACCAACAAATTTGGGCACACACAGTAATTTTTAAAATTGATAAAAATGTAATGTAATGAGCTCAACTATGTTCATAGCAGCACTGTTTGTCACAGCCAGAAACTGGAAACAACCTAAATGCCCTTCAACCGAAGAATGGATAAGGAAAATGTGGTACATCTACACAATGAAGTACTACACAGCAGAAAAAAATAGCAACATCTTGAATTTTGCAGGCAAATGGATGGAGCTAGAAAGCATCATTTTGAGTGTGGCAATCCAGATACAGAAAGACAACTATCACATGTACTCACTCATAAGTGGTTTAAACATAAAGCAAAGAAAATCAGCCTACAAATCACAATCCCAGAGAACCTAGACAACAATGAGGACCCTAAGAGAGACACACAAAGATCTAATCTACATGGGAAGTAGAAAAAGACAAGATCTCCTGAGTAAATTAGAAGTATGGGGACCTTGGGAGAAGGTTGAAGGGGAGGGGAGAAATGGGGAGGGGAGCAGAGAAAATTGTAGAGCTCAATAAAAATAAAAAAGTAATGTAATAAAATATATTAGAAATCAGCACAATTAATAAAAACTCAACATCAAAAAAGTTTTTTTCTTTTTTACCCTGCAGAATTTAGTATATAGCCACAGTGTGTATGCAAGGGGCACATTATATATAACTGCGATTTTGGAAACAATGGTCCTTTCACAGCAGAATACAGTGTTTTACTTTAGCTGGTGAGAGTGTTGCCACATAATGCACACTGTAACTATGAAGCATACATAGAAAGTATACGACATGATCACAATTCTGTTAAATGTGTAAATGTCAAAAACATCTGTATGAAGGGACAAAATGAGTAACAAACTCAGGTCAAGATTTCTTAAAAGATCTTCGTTTCATTCTTAAAACTTTTGTACCAACAACTTATACTTTATTTTCCCTTAGAAAAATGTCAGAGTTGGGCAAGGGAAGGCCACCTCCCTTGCAATGGACATGAGCACTTGGCCAGCCGACTGGAAGGCGAGACTCCCCTTGAGGCTTTGAACCCATTTGACCCATGTCACAGCATATCCCAGTATCTGGCCCATTTAAGAAGACCCCATTCCTCAGTAACAGGAATCTGTCTAAGCGCTGATGAGAATGGGGAACTAAGCAGAGTGGCCAGCAGCACAGGAGCCCCACCAAAGCACAGCTGCAGGGAGGAAGGCAGCTGTGGAGAACAGGAAGTGCGCATCCTGCCTTTGCCTGCCTTCTGTGTCTACATCTACACCTACAGTCTACTGAGTACCCAGTGATGAGAGGCTGGGCGTACAGCTCAAGGGTGGGACTCTAGCATGTTCAAGTCCCAGGCTTCAGTGCCAGCATTACAAAGTCAAAAGGCCTTGCAATATTGCCTAAGGCCTATCAAACTCCAAGCTCCTTTGTGGCTCTCGGGGGTTCTCGGAAATCTATCTTTCTGGCTTGGTCTCATGCCACACATCACCAAATGGCACCCTGGGCCCGCAGGTCACTGGACACAGGGTGGGAGTTCTGTGACTCCATGGTTCCCTTCACAATCCTTTTTCCTCTTCATGCTGCAGGGCCCAGTCCACTTTCTTACTTTTGTTTGGTTGTGGAGACAGGTTCTCGAAATCCATGTCATGCTTGCCTAGAACTCACTATGTAGCCCAGTATGGCTTTGCACAGAACTACTGTCTGCACTGGTGCGACGGTGACACAGATGCCAGTCACCATGTCTGGCCTCACTCGGTCTTCCTGCTTCTGGAGAACTCTATCACACATACACACACCCGCTGCCAACCCCAATGTTTAACTGAGTGGCTTCTCATGCAAGAACTTTGTGTACTTGTGACATGCTTTACCCTAGAAGCCCAGGACTGAGGGCAGAGCTGGCACTGCCAACACTTAGGTTTGCTTAGAGGGAGAGGGTTCTGAGACCAGGGTTATGCCACACCCTCAAAACCAAGAACACAGACACATGAGAACAAGGAAATGACATCACTCAGCAGAGAAAGGAGATGGGACAGCTCTGTCCACTCTGCTGATTGGTCAGTTCCTGAATTCCCAGGTATTCTTCCTCCCTCATGTACATGTGCTGGTTGTCCCCTCAGCCTAGAATACTCTTCCCTGGACCCTGGCATGGCTCATGGATGCACCATCTGTCAGGTGGTAACTAAAACGCCCCATTTGTAGAGAGGCCTAACTATCTTATATTCAACTGCAAAACAAACCCCTCAGAACATAGGGCTGTGGTGACTTAGCAGGAGAAAACAGAAGAGAGTGGCAGCGGAGCCCATACTATGCTGGGCTTGTAAACAGGGTATTTCAGCCCTGTAAGACTGTTCCCCACTGTGGCCTCTTCCCCTGCTCACACCTAATGTGTGTCTACATGGCTTCCTCACCAATACTGTGCATGGCATCCCAGACTCACCCAAGTTTGGCTACTGTGGATTATCTTATACGTGTAGTTGCTAAAGTAGGAAATGATGTCATATTAAACAACAATCACACTGGTCTGTGGGTATTCTCCCCCAGATCACTAATGTTTGGAAATGACTGAGAGCAGGCCGGCTCACAACTCTAGAAGAAAGCTTTTACCACAGCGGACCTAAAAAAACAGAAAACCCCACATAAATGCCACTTTAATGCATGCAAACAGCTGGTTAGCAGCTTCAAGGACATATTTTCTGCTAAGTCAAACCACCTGGGGAAGCTGCCCGCACAGGTGAAGCAAACACCAAGGCATCTATTTCCAAGTCCCAGCACTGTAGTGACACACATTCATATACCACTGCACTTGGCTTTCTGCATGGCTTCTGCGGACTGACATCATATCCTCATGCTTGTGATGGCCACCATCTGAAATCTATCTGAGCTATTTCTCCAGTCCCACCTCCCTTCTCAACAGCAACCTATTTCCTTTTGGTGAGCTCTTTCTTGCAAACTGTCTCACACACCCCTCTTATATAATATGACTCCCTCCCTCGAGGAGTCTGTTTTCCCTTGTCTTAAGCCTGTGTTGACCCATGTACAGCAACAGACTACAGCAGGCATGACAGTCACAAAAGCACAGAGGTGTCCATCTAGGAACCCCAGATTACACGCTCTTGGAAGAGCCCGCTGCTGTGCACAACACTTGATTAACTCCATAAAGACTCACTTGAGAAAGAACTGAGGACCTAGGACCCAAACAGCACCAACTGTCATCTGTGACAGTGAGCTCCTTTGGAAATGGTCTAGCCGAAGACCTCAGTGCTGGCAAGTGACACACTGCAGCGGTGACTGTTAAAGGGGATGAGACACCACAGTGCTAGTAGGGACAAAGCTAAAAAAGTGGTTATGTCAGAGCAGGCTCACCCAGACTGCTGTGGCTACGAACTAATTTCTGTCCTTCCTGCTTTGAGGGCTTCCAGAGTTCCTTTTGGTACCATGTAAAACTGACCAATCAATTTTATGGGTCCCTCTAACCACCACCTAATGAATCACTCAGCCCTGTCCAACTGATCAGACTCTGGTGAAGTTACTCAGAACTGATGTCCATTACTCATAACCAAGAACCCAAGTTATTGGTCAGGGAGGGATGCGGGAAAAGAGGCCAACAAAAGGATATGGAAGAAAGCCAAACGGATGAAATAACAGCAGCAGATATATGGTGCAGTACGCGTACTGTTCTAACCACCTCACGTAGCCACACAGACTACTCTGGGGGAGCGATTGTTCCACTTCTCTTACAGACACAGTTTGCAGAGAAAACTGAAGCAGGGAGCCCAGGGTTTTGCATGAGCTCTGGCTGGCTGTACCAGTTACCTTTCTATTGCAGTCACATGACCAAGGCAACATAGAGAAGTGGCTTATTTGGCTTAAGATTCTGAAGAGAAAAGAGTCTGTCATGGCAGGGGTGGCAACAAACAGCAGACATGGTCGCTGGAGCGGAAGTTGAGGGCTCACATTTTGAACCTCAAGTAG
The DNA here is from genome assembly GCA_001685075.1 of Bramus lutescens. Lineage (NCBI taxonomy): Eukaryota > Metazoa > Chordata > Mammalia > Rodentia > Cricetidae > Bramus > Bramus lutescens. Next base: position 163,474 of record LOEQ01000168.1, read on the forward strand.
GAAGCAGGGAGTGAAAGTGAAATGGCAAGAGTCTAAATTCTCAGAGTGTGCCTCCAGTGACGTACTTCCTCCAATAAGGATGCCTCCTAATCTCCCCAAATAGCACTGGGAACCAAATATTCACATATCTGAGCTATAGGGAACACTCTCATTCAGGCCACCACATGGGTCAATTCCCATGTACCTGCCCCTCACCACCACACTCTAACAGAGAGCAAGGGCTCAGCACTGGCTGGTGCTGGCTCTCAACAGTGACCCACTGTTTAGCCCAGGAACTTCTGCTAGCCCTGCATTCAGTGAACACCAGCTGATCATGCACCTTTGTTGGACTGGATGACTGTTACCCCTCTCTAACAATGAGGACAAAGCGTTCTGGAAAACTGGAAGCCTGCATTAATGGGCAAGACCACATTAGATAGGATGGGGCTGTAAGTGTGTAACCACGTGGCCCCTCACGAGAGCTTGACCAGCACAGAGGTCAACTGTGACGAGAGCAAGGCTCTTCTGCTCTCACTTCTCCCCATCTCCCCCTCTCCTCCACACCTGTGCCAAGTTTAGCGAAGACCTGCATGGACTCATCAAAGCGCTTCTGGCAGAAGAGGTTGAAGGCATACAAGTTCTTAATGTGATGGATTTGCTGCTGCTTTTCACTGTCTGAGTCATCTTTCATTTCCTAAGAAAAGACAAAATAAATAAAAGCTCATTCACTCTCCAAATATTTGCTCTGCCATTCTAGGTGATAAGACAGCCACAGGTGCTAAAATAAAATGTACATGAGCAACATGGTATCGGCCTGCACAGACTGCCTGATGAACTTCTTCTAAAGAAAACTCTTGTTTCTTTTTGTTTGTTTGGTTTCGTTTTTGGAGATAGGGTTTCTCTGTGTAGCCTGCCTGTCCTGGAACTCACTCTGTAGACCAGACTTGCCTCTGTCTCCCGAGTTCTGGGACTAAAGGTATGCACTACCACCACCTGGTTTAATTTTATATATGTGTGTGTGTGTGTGTTTTGCCTGCACCGTGTACCTGTTGCTGTTATTTCATCCATATATATATATCTCCCATGTGCAGTACCCATGGAGGCCAGCAGGGAATGTCAGAGTCCCCTGGAACTGGAGTTACAGACAGTTGTAAGCTGTCATGAGTGCAGGTAATCCAGCCTAGGTCCTCTGTAAGAGCAGCCAGTGCTCTTAGCCTATGAGCCATTGCTCCAGCCCCTGTTTATATGATTAAAAAAATATATGCACTTTTATTTTATGAGTGTTTGCCTACATGTATGTGTACCACACATGACTGGTGCCTGGAAAGCCAAGAAGAGGGTGCATGACAATCTTCACATCACATTGTAAAGTACCTATGCAATGAAAATCACCAGAGCTTCTAATGAGTGTCTACCTAGTGTCCCTGAAATCTATTAAGACCATGACAAACAAGGGAAGAGGAAGAACTGTCACAGCCTAGAGATCACTGAGGATAAATGCTTAGTGAACATGAGTGCCAGATTTGATCCTGCTACACACACAAATGGACATTAGTAGAACGCTGGGCAAATCTCATTAAGTCTAAAGTTAGATTTAAAAACAAAATCTGCCAGGTGGTGGTGGCATATGTTTTTAATCCCAGAGGTAGGTGTATCTCTGTGAGTTGAAGGCCAGCCTGGTCTACAAAGTGAGTTCCAGGACTGCCAGGGCTACACAGAGAAACCCTGCAAGACCATCTAGAAATCAAGTTTACTATTACAGCATCAAGACCTCTTTAAATTAACACTGTTCAGTCTAATGCCCAGGTTAGGTCCAGAGGCGTATGGTCATTTCTGGAAATCAAATCCACTCTCTACAGATAATACAAACTATCACAGAAACCACATGCATCAGTCTATGCCTGTAATACCAGCATTTGGAGGGTAAGTTGGGCAGACCGCCCACCAGCACAGGCTACACAGCTTGTCTCAAAAATTAAAGGGGGAAAAATTACTAGCAATGGGAGAGAAAAATGGAGCAAGACATACTGCTGCTTTGCTGGGAACAACAGTCCACATGAACACAAAGGAGAGTGGCTGCAAACAGCAGAATGAGCTTTGTATCTCCCAACAGAGCCCAGGGTAGGGAACCTGTTTCCTAGGGTGGAGATAGTGAGAAGAGAGCAAAGTGAGCGTGGACCTTCAAGAGGTGTGGGTTACTGGAAAGTGTTCAGGTCACTAAGGACGAAAGGCATTGAGAGAGGGCTGTTATGAAAAGAGCCCCGATCCCTATTGTCTGCTCATGGTGGAATTAATTGTATGTCCTTGTATTTCTGTCTGATCCAGGTGGTAGCAAAGCCAAGGAATGGCCTTGTCATGGAGCCTGCACTATGCCATTTGGACTCTGGATCTCTGAAAATGTGAGGTAAATAAACACCACTTTTTCTAAGCTGTCTGTTGATACAGGGATAAAAAGCTGACTGGCCCAGTGGCTACAGTAAACAGAAGGCTGCAGCTTGGTTCCGTGTAACAAGTGAGGAAGTTTCAGAGTCTGAAGGCTAACATTTGCCCACAGAAGTCACTTCTAAAAGAACTGAGGGGCCCTTTAGTGGCTACAGTCAACAATTGACTATTACTATATGTTAATGTGTGCATGGTCTTTAATTGTTCCAAACCATACAATATCTACTAAATTATTTTATTTCTTCCATTACTTTCTAGAAGACACCATTATAAATGACATTCACTCTACACTTGAACAGGTAAGCAAGGTAATATCATTAGTTACATAGATACTCAAACCCCAATCAAAGCCCCCAAGGCTTCCATCTTACTCTTCATCTATATAAATAGAGATCTAAATACAATATAAATTATAAATACAAATATCTGTACCATGGTCAGCTGCTTTAGAAAATTAGGAAAGCAGTCTGTCCCCCAAATTAAAGGAACAAGACTTACTGCGAGCTGTAGAGCCAGTTCAAACTGCTTGTCCTGGAGAAGCTGTTGGATTTGGGTTGCCATGGGAACAGGAATGAGTCTCCAAACAAAATGATTGCTGGCCACATAGATAATGTTTGATCTGGAGGCAGAAGAACATTGGTAAGAGGGCATGGGACTTAACAATGGTACAGGGACCTGGGAGCAAGATAGTCACAGTGAAGAGAGAAACTCCTTACCCCCCTGAGGTAATGAAGCGGGGCCTTTGCAACTCAATGCTCTGAACCAGGAGCCTTGGCTCAAGCGTTCGGATCTCCACGTATCGGGGCAACACTGCCACAATGTATGGGGGCTGGTGCTCTGCAAAAGAAGACGTGCTGAGCTTGCATTCTGTTGAAGGCTTTGGGTTAAGGGTGCGCTTGGATTCAGCTAACATGAAGGTGATGTAAATAGATCTCAAGAAAAAAAAAATCCTCAGGTCAAGCACCAAGACAGGAGGCTCCTTCACTGCAATCCACAGGAAAGGGGACCATTGCCTGCTTAAGTGATATCAAGAGACATCTCTTGCATAGCAGAGCTACACCGAGCTTTGCTAACATGGCTGGACCAGCTCCACTATATAGAAGCTTCCTGTGCTCTTTTCCTTTTTTCTGTCACAAAGCCAGGTCAGATAAAGGTAGGGTGCAGCTTTCCTGCCAATGCAGCTGCAGAACTGGGCTACAGAACTGCCTTGCACTCCCCCAGAGAGAACAGGAGGAAGTTTCTTTTTTCCCTTCCTTACACTGGTTAAGGTTTCTTTTTAAGATTTTCAGAGAAAGAATACAAACCCCACTTAATGCCTGCTACAGCTGGAACATTCCTGTCTTTTCAAATACTGATACAGTGACACTTAATCCCCAATGCACTGGTGTTGAGAGGCAAGGCCTAAGGAGGGGGAGAGACCACAGGTACACACTACTACTCTGATTTCTTCCTTGACTTTGTTAGAAGAACATTTACCAAATCCACTCTTTCCTTTCTGTACTTTGTAACAGGAATGGGACAATTCAGCTTAGTGTACTGGGTGAAGCAAAAGAATCTATAAATGTGCCAAAGTTAGCATGCAAAAAAGTCTAAATTCTTGCCATGAAAGCCTTCCTCTGGGAGGCTGTGATAAGGGAAATTTAACATGAATGCAGGCAACAGAAAATATATTTTTGAAATATCCATAAAAACTTAGAACCTCTAAGACTGAATAAAGAAAAGCTTTGCTTCATACTTAATTCTGAAATAAATTTACTGCTTGTACACAACATTAAACCTAACTGCAGAAACTTAAACACAGGTACTGCACAACTGTGTGATTCGATCAGTGGTGCTATCGATGTAGAAACAGTTGTCACCTCAAAGGGAGGAAGAAAGAGTTTATTCTGGACCTAGGTATGACTATGGCCAAGGAACACAGATCCAGGTATCCCTAAATACTGCATTCCACCACTGTGAATGAGGATACATGAGATGTTATTAGTAACAGAACAAAAGAAATCATAAATAAAGGATCTTTGATTTGGGGCCAGAGGAAGGCAGGTTACAGCAAAGCTGGGAAGCTGTGCTGAAGGCTTCGGGTGTTATCTGGTGATATTCTTAGCTCTGAGACTGGTGAGAGCTTGTGGTTTGCTAAGAACACTCTGTAAAATTGCTGGGTTTAAAGGTTTACTTTATTATTTACTTATGTGTCTACATGTGTGGGTGTGCTCACAGAAACCCAAGGAAGGTGGTGGATCCCTTGGTGCTGAAGTTACAGTTAGTTGTAAGTTGCTGGACATGAGTGCTAGGAGCCAACAAGTGCATAGCGGCTGAGCTAAGAAGTTCTGCCTAGGACCGTCCCAGCCTCTCAGTCCATCCCACGGGCCTTTGCTAGTTCCTCCATGATTCAGACTCCTGGCTGAGCTGGTCAAGTGCTGCACAGAGTCTAACTGTGGTCAGCTTGTCTCTGCATCTTCAGTCAGTTCTGTCTGCCCAGAATGTAAGGAAACTGTTCTTCAAATCCCAGACTCCCTGCCTGGCCCCGTCCAATCTTCCCTATGCCGAGCATCATCTTCATGTCTAACTGAACAATCAGACTTCATCACTGCGAACTTCTGAATTCTAACACATCCATAGTGTCTTAGCTCTTCATCTGAAATGCAACCCTTTACTCATGAGCCTCTCGGCCCAGAAAGTACTAACCATGTTTGTGTTTCTGACTACAAGGGAAGTGTAGCAAGCATGCTATATGCTTCCAGAAAATACCACTGCAGAGGAAGGGGAGCCTAAGGTACGTTTAGAAAGACTCCACCATGAGGGCAGTCTGTCCCTCTAAATTATAAATATCAGAGGGATAAGCAAGAAATTTCCAGAAGTAGACTATTTTCCAGAGGAGCTAATAAACACCATTAACAGGAAGGTGAGAGAAAAGAGACAAAAGAGTGAAAACAATGGTAGACACCACTTCCTGAAATACATATTTCTTTGTAGATTCTTCCCCCTCTGAAGCAAAACTCAACTTCCAGAAAAGCCTTATCCCTTCTTTAATGTCCCTAAAAGTGTTTACTTAAAAGAAGGGGACCTGGGATGAGCAGCGGAAGGTGGGCAGTCTGCTAGAGCCCCTACAGAACCGATTCTACAGGGATGACACAGCCTGCATCCAAACAACAAAGCAGCAGCTACTGCTGGCCTCACCCATGGCCACTGGGATGTCTGTCCAGTTCAGCGCGCATTTCTGTGTGCAGATGCCTTCCTCGTTGAGCACCACGGTGAGATCATCCTGACCCACAGCTACTTTTCCATCTGCCAGAGGCGCAACTAAGGGCTCCAGCTGCTTTCCTGTTGGGAAGAGCTCTTTGATGGACCCCTTTCCATCCACCTGCAGGAAGACATGAGGGGAGTCATCCAGCACTTCCCAGAAAGAGGCATGTACACAGCCTGGAAAAATCCAAAAAAAAACCCCAAAGCCAATAATGTTCCTTGTTTGACTCGAGCAAATATGATTTTTATTATGACCATCTTTTCCACAGTGTAAGAGCAGTTTCGAGAACGGAGAAAATCATCTGCCTGGCACCAATTGTGCTACAGTCAGAGCAACTGGGGCTTTTACTGATGTGAGGTGCCACAATACAGAACATCACTGCTGGTGGGCATGAAAATGGTACAGCCAGCTTATATGCTAGCTTTTCATAGAGCTAAGCACAAGCCCACCACAGGAGCCAGCAATACCACTTCTAGGTACTACTGTCCATGGGAAATAAAATTTTACATTTATATAAATTCTCACATACAAATGCTCATAACAGCTTTATTCAGAGTTACTAAAAGTGGGGAACAGGTATATGCTTCAGCTGATAGGCGAATAAACAAACTCCAGTCCATTCATGGCACAGAACACTTTCAGCTGTGAAAGACAGCAACCACTGACGTACGCACACAGATGAATCTCTGATATACTATGCTACGTAGATCTCCACTTGATACAATTCTGTTTATTTGACATTCTCCAAAAAACAGAACTTAAGAGACAAATGCATCCTTAGTAGTGGAGGTCTAGGAGCTGGATGAGAGGCAGCTGGAAGGGAGGTGGCAGGCTTGCTTAGAATTGTCACTGTGGCATTAGTTATATAATCCTAGATATCTGTTAAAACCAAGAGTTATACAACAAAAAGAATAGAATTTAATGTACGTCAAGACATGAGCAATTTTTTAATAGCCATGGCCCTAAAGCAAGATTTGCCACCCTCAGAAAATGAATCCTTAAGAAGGTGAAGGGGACCGAGTCTGTAGCTCAGTGGCAATGGTGGTGTGTGACAGAAGCGTCCACAGGAGTCAGAAGGCGAGACACCTGCTCCAGCGTTAGGCCCTGACACTCCACAGACTCTTCTCAGTGTGCACATGCCTGGTTAGAATTTCATCCGCTGAGAGCAGTGACTCCTTCAGGACTCTGCATCCTGAGTGCTGGCATCAGTGAAACATCCCCAAACTAAACATGTGGAGCAAAAATAGCGAAGAGATAAACAATAAGGAGCTAACACTGAGGGGAGAATTAGGAAGGCTTCTAGAACTGCCAAGTCTGAATTATCAGACCAGGGAGAAGCCAAGAGATTGAGCTCACTCTATGAGGGGAGGAGCCATCCATCTTTTCTATCTACAGTATGCACACGAGGGGGAAAGAGAATGCTGTGGCTGTTCACCACTCTGTGGGAGAAAAAAAACAAGTTCTAAAGACAGTTTGCATAGTAAGATTTTATTTTTTATATGTATGAGTATTTTGCCTGCATATTATGTCTGTGCACCACATGTGTGCCTGTGCCCACGGAGGCCAGAAGAGGACATCAGATCCCCTGGAGCTGGAATTACAACTGGCTCCTAGTTGCCCTATGGGTGCTGGGACTAAACCTGGATCCCCTAGAAAAGAAATCAGTGTTCTTAACCACTGAGCCATCTCCAGCCTCAAGCAAGGTATATTTTAAAAACAGGGAAGAATCCCATATAGCAGAAGTACTTATTTTCTTTTCTTTAGGTGCTGGGAAATCAAACAGAAGGTCCTGTCCCTCATCTGCACTGTTTCTGATATTGGGAGAAAGGGAGTCTGGATGAGCAGCACCCCCATTTCCTCATTGGCATTTCTATAATACACCGATGCAACTTCCGAAATTAGTGGAAAAACTGAAAACAAACACACTAAGAGATTTTGAACTCTAAAATCAGAAATACTTAAGCTAACACTAAAAAAATTCTTATGTAATTCTGAATTCTGAGCAGGTGGGAAAAAATATGATGATTGGACAGACAATAAGACAGAGCCCTGAGCCTCTCCCAGTCATCAGATACTGCTGGATAATGACGCAGAGAAAGAGAGCTAACTCTGCTCGGCTAAAGCACATAGACACCTGATTTGGGCGAAAGAGCAAAAACACACAAAAACTATGCACACAGACAGGAATCTGTTACACCCAGAGCTCTACTTAACAAGGTCTCCCAACCTGTAGTTCAGAAGTGATGATCATCTGTCAAAATAAACTCACAATCACCTCCCCAAGGCAAAAACAGAAGGTTTTACCCTGATCAGGTAGTAGTCTCTCTTGAAGCCAACACAGATAGAATTTTCACACCATGCCATGGACTTGGGCACATCAGGAACACTAAAGTCCCCCTGAAAAAAGAGAATATGAGTTCAACTGAAAAGATGTTAAGGGGAGTAGACCCAGGCCTTTCTGTTGCTATACTACTTCTATTCTGCAAAATACCCTACACTCCCAGAATCATATAAATAAAATATAAATCAAGTTTGGACTTAATCCCAGCACTCAGGAGGCAGAGGCAAGCAGATCTCTGAGTTCAAGGCCAGTCTGGTCTACAGAGCAAGTTCCAGGACAGCCAGGGCTACACAGAGAAACCCTGTCTCAAAACAATAGTAACAAAAGAAAACCAACTAAGCAATAACATGAATTACCCTAATGAAAATATAAATCACCTAGAAACTGGAAAAATACATCTGGAAAAGATAAAATAATTTTCGGTAATGCTGTGGAATTACGCAGCAGTGGGCATGAGCAACTCCCAGGGCTCTGCATCAGTGCATCTGTCTGAGAGAACCTCATTAGCTCTAAACAGGAGGCTGCAGGCCAGCTACAGCACCAGCTCCTACCCATCCCCACAGCAGAGACAGTGGACTTTACCTGCAGCTCATGGAACTCCCTGTCCTTCCAGAAGTAGAGCTGCAGCTTCTTCCTCACTGCCACACACATCCGCAGCACCTCCTCACCAGTCTCGGTGTGCTAGGGAGAAACACCCAGGCCAATGAGCATGTGGTGACTCCATGGCACAGCGGCAAGCAGACTGGCAACCTCGACTTGAATGCAAACCTGCAAATCTTAAAGCCCCACTGCCAGTGCTGGGTGGGAAGGCCAGTCTGTCCATCCTTAGACACACCTGGATGAGGAGCACTTCTTTCAGACATTCTCAATTCAGAAAACAATCCCAGGGTATGTCTTCCATTCTATAACTGGGCCATCCCCTTCTCTGCACCCCTTTTCCCTTAAATGTTTCTTGCCCATGGTTGTCATGAACTGGGTCAGGGGTCAGCATGAGTCAGTGACAGCAGACCCACTTAGAAAGAATTGGGAAAAGAAAATCTCCAAGCACAGAGCAATTAAGAGTGGAAGTGAGGGGCCTGAGGAGATGGCTCAGAGGTTAAGAGCACTGGCTGTTCTTCCAGAGGTCCTGAGTTC
>LOEQ01000168.1:214569-227740 GCA_001685075.1 Bramus lutescens
CGCCATGTGGTGATACAAGTGCACACTGCCACACCTAGCTTGTTCCTGTGAGTTCTGGGAACAGAGCTGGGGATCCTCCTTGTAAACACTTCATGAGCATTTTACAGACGACCTCCTCAGTCCCATACTCACGGCCCTGAAGACCAGACAAAATGACAATTCCTTCACAAAGCCATCCTCAAGCTTCCATCTAGAACCATCTCACCTCTTTAAATTCCAAACACTCTTGGTATACTTCTTTCAATGTATTCCTAATATTCTTGTTTTCTGTCCATCTTTACTATATCTACCTAACTTTTAACTTATTTTTATGATCTTTCAAGACAGATTATCACTTTAAAAATGAAGATTACTTTTTAAAAAGCTTAAAATCATAATTTATTCAAATGATACACCATCCCTGGTGAAATAAGACGTAAAGACAATTCAGCAGCTCCCTAATTATATAAGCAGAATCTTCACTTAGGAATGAAAACCAAACCAACAAGAACCCAAACCCATACAAGTTCAGATCAAAGCCCAGCACCGTTTATCAAACTTGAACTGACTTTTTCCAGAACTTACTATCAAACATTTTGTAAAAATCTGACTAATAAATAGGAACAACAAAAAGTGTTATCTACAAGATAAATCAGAAATCTGCTTCATTGAAATGACTCTACTGTTCATAAGATTAACTGCTTTGAGCCAGTCATGTTGGTACATGACTACAATCTGAGCATCTGGAAGGAGAAGCAGGAAAGTTTGAGAGTTCTAGGAAAGTTTGAAGCCATTCTGAGCCATGAGACCCTGTCTCAATAAAAGACTGATGGTTTAAAAACTGTCACTGATAAAAGAGTTGAATAAATTCTAGGAGTGACTGATAAGCAAATTTCTGACTTAGCTGGGTTTGGTGCTTGACTATAATCGTAGCACCTGAAACACAGAGGAGTCATGACTTTGATGCTTGGCTCCATCAAAGACTTTAATGAGAGGGTGAAGGAAGTCACATGTGGTGGCCCAGACTTATACTCTCAGCATTTGGGAAGCTGGGGAAGGATTGCTGCAAGTCTGAGACCAAGCTGAACTATATAGCTAAGTCCTGTCTCAAAAACACATTAAAACAAGACACCCGGTTAGGTACAACACTTGCATAGCATACGTGAGACCCTAGGTCCAATCCCAGCACTGGAAAACAAACACAAACAAAAAAGATGAAAGAAAAGAACATTCAGAGATAATTCTACACTTTCAGATGATATTAACAAACCATGGTTAACAAACCAAACCATGCCTTAATGTGTCTCCTCTGTATGTTTACATACAAACACATATATGTAAAAAAAGGAAGAGCTTCCTTCCTTCCTTCCTTCCTTCCTTCCTTCCTTCCTTCCTTCGAAAAAGCAAGACATTAACTATGAAAACAAGACAAATATTTCCAGGAATGGAAACACGTCACAGCACAGTAGACTAAAGCCATAGTCATGCTGGCTTCTGGTCATAAAAACAGGGTATGACAGTTTACATGGAGTGCTCTTGCACTCACTAAAGCTATTAAGATCCAAACAAGAAAAAGAGACCTGTGTCAGGTTAGATGCATGAAGTGGGTGAAGCAGAGCCTCTTTCCCTCCTCTTTATGAGTTGATTAAAAATAAATATCACCAACTGCTCTCTTCTGCCTACTTATAACCCATTAGAAAGGTGTGAGCCTAGAGCAGTGGTTCTCAACCTGTGGGCTGCAACCCCTTTTGGGATGAACAGTCTTTCACAGGAGTCACATCCAGATATCCTGCATATCATATACTTACATTATAACTCATAACAGTACCAAAATTACAATTATGAAGTAGCAACGAAAGAAATTTTATGGCTGGGCATCACCACAACATGAGGCACTGTATTAAATGGTCAGAGCATTAGGAAGGTTGAGAACCACTAACCTAGAGAAACACATATTCTAAGGTCCAGAAATTATATCAGGCCACTGCCTGGTCTGCCTAGATCTGCTTTACCTCCATATCACTATGGAGCAAAGCAAAGTCCATTTCTGAATTGTGAGTTAAGGATTCAACATAAGGATTTAAAATTTAGCCTGGTGGTAGTGGGGCACACCTTTAACCCCAACAGAGAAAGGTAGATCTAAAAAAAAATTAACAAAGCCGAAGCTAGTCCACTGGGATAAAAATAAAACAAAATTCCATGGTGATTTAACAAGCTAAAGAACACAAAAGCAATATTAAAAGACTACTATTTATGTAATTCTTGGTTTTGTGTGTGTGATATATGTGTGTACCCGCTGTGTGTAAGCATGCACACATGTGGAGGACAGAGGCTGATTTCAGGCAGCTTCCTCAGTTGCTCTCCATCTCAAATTTTGAGACAGAGTCTCTCACTGAATCTGGCACTCACTAGCTACGCTGGCTGGCCAGCGGTTCCAGGGATCTGTCTCTGTCTGCCTCTGTGCTGGGGTTACAGAGCTTTACACTGTGCCAGCTTTTCAGTTGGGGGCTAGGAACCCAAACTCAGTCCCTCATGCTTGAGCAGAAAGTACTTTACTACTGAGCCATCTCTCCAGCACATCATTTCTGGGGTTTTGTAACAGGCAGGGTCTCATATACTACCAGGTGGCTTCAAATTCACTATGTAGCCAAGGATAACCTTGAACTCCTTGATTCTCCTGCCACCACCTCTTGATTGCTGGAGTTATGTGTACCCAACAGTAAAGATTATAAAAAGGAACAGACACAGATATTTGTAAAGAAATATGAAAAAAGCTTGTCAATAAACTTGAAATCTTGAATGCAATCAACACTTTCTCACAATATATGCACACCTCTGATATGAGGAAAAAGAACTAGAACAAATACTATTTTTAATAGTAAAAAATACTGGTTTTTACTATTAAAGAAAACCTACAGAGGTTGGTAGACAGACTCAGACTGCAACAGAAGCACAAGAAAAGTTCTAACAAAAGAAACAGGCGAGTTTACTCTTTAAAACTGTCTGCAGAATACAAAAATAGGGACAGTCTCCAGTTCAGTACATGAGGCTTTCATAATTTGGATGCCAAATCAACAAATGATAGTGTAAGAAAAGAAAATTATAGGACAACTTATCTCAAACACAGATTTAAATAAACAAAAGGAATCCAATAATGTATATGAAAAAGAAGGTATGGGTATGTTTGTATATTTTAATAAGACTAAATAAAAATTAAAGAATGGTCTAAAACTGAAACCAATTAATATAAAAATCACATGAACAAAAAAGCTTATAAGATCTTATTTTGAGACAGGATCTTATAATTAAGTCTGGGCTGTCTTGGAACTTGCTAGGTATCCCTGATTGGGTCTTGAACTTATAATACTCTTTCCTTGGGCTCTGGAGTACTAAGATTATATAGATGAATGCTACCAGTCTGGCCTATTTGTTAATTTTAATACGCATACAATTACACCATTGTGTCCTTTCTTAGCATTAAAAAAAAGATGAAAATACTCAGCAAGTTCAGAAACAAGGATATCCTATCCAAGTAAGAGTATTTTGAGGGAAAAAATAATCTATAGTAAATAGTATATTTAATGGTGAAATATATCAATTGAGTCAGAGGTTAAGACAAGAATAGCTGCTATCATCTCTACTCAATACTCTACTGAGAGAGCAAGGATCGGGAAGGAAACTACACAGAACAAAATAAAACCAAAAATGGAAAACCAGAGAAACTACAACAGTTACTGCAAAATCCCAGGTAAAGGGTAAAGATTCTGAGAGTTACATAGCTACAGAAGAAAGGAAGATAAGGAAATTCTTGAGAACTGGAAAGATGGCTCAGGAGGTAAGAGGAAAAACTCCTCTTCCAGAGGACTGGAGTTCAGATCCTAGCACCCATGTGGGGAGTCTTACAACCACCTCTAACTCCAGTACAGGAACCTGAACTCACATGGACATACCTGCTCTTAGACACATAATTTTGAAATAAATCTTAGAAATAAAGAAAAACTTTTGATGTTAAGAAATTATCAGTGATAATTAATTTGAAATCAAGATTTGAAAGTATACTTCAAGATACTAAAGAACACTTAAAATATTCATAGCAAGAAAGCCAAAGAAAGTAAAATAAAGCCAAGTATCCATCCATAGAAAGTGTGTGGGCTATGTCTAGATGTACAAAAATATTTCTACATTTCCCACTTCAAATCAATCATGCATGAAACAAACAGAAAATCAGCTATTTTTAAAGCTATGAATTGAACTTACTGATAAAAAGATTACTCAGTGCATTTTCTTTTGGTGATTCCTTTGAGGACGAAATGTCAACATGCACGATAAAAATGTACGGTGCATCTTGCCAAGTCTGCAATGGTTCATGCAATGCCTAGGGAGGAAATGTGGCATCAAAACTTCAAGTCTCAATAATTCAGAGCACAAGTTAATAATACAGTATGAAAACACTGCTCCAGAATACAGCACAGAAAAGCAGTGGAGTAAATCAGCTTTCATTCACTGAAATAGCCATCATAAGCAAGACAAGCTTGTGAGCACATGGCAAAGTAGGCAAGATCGTGAATTGACAAAACACAGTCCTCTGCATTCTTGCCATACAAAGGTCTAAATTTAACATATTTATTTTTTACAAAGAAAAAAACACAATTAAAAATCATTGGGTTTAATTTTTAACTCATGCTAGGATAGTTATATTTTATATATCTATTATGAAATTAATTTAAAATAAAGATTGCATCACAAAAACATTCTTGATGTCAATACAGAAAAAAGCTCATATGTATGAGTATAAACACACACTCTCTCTCCTGGACCAAATTCCCTTTTCCAAGCTAACAGAAGCTATGCTGACATGGTCTCACATTTAAATAAAAACTTTCACCTTAACTTACTCTAGTTGTGTGGGAAGGCAGTGATTTTTGCCTCTTTAGTAAGGGTAGTTAATAGTCCTTGACGCTAAGAGATAGTAACCCTTGATTTCCTCACTCAGGAGTCTTTACAAACAAGATTAAAATGTAAAGATAAAGGATATGTAGAGGTACAGGGAACCATGGAGTTGGCCTAGTGTAGCTGCCTTAAGAGGTATGCACTGGCTGGTTGGTGGTGGCGCATGTCTTTAATCCCTGCACTCAGAAGGCAGAGACAGGTGGATCTCTGTGAGTTTGAGGCCAGTCTGTTTGGTCTACAGAGCAGGCTTCATTCAAAGCTACAGAGAAACCCTGTCTTTAACTGCAACCCTCCCACCCCCGCAAAAAAGAGGTATGCATCATGGATTTTCAAGTTAGAATCTGTGGTTCCTGGGGCACCGCATGCCTTTCAGATCCTGAGAAACCAGGCACCCCCTCAGGCAGTGAAGCATCCAGACCACCTGTGTATCTCTGCATTCCATTCCCTAGAAGCCAGTGAAGCATAAATAAGTTTGACAGAATTAGTCTTATGAGTCTTAGACATTAATCTTCTATACCCTGTATAGCTTGCAAACATCACTGTATCCTGGCAATGTATTCTTCCTGGCAACCACCATTATATTCTGTTTCTGATAAAGGTATAAAAAAAGTGTGATTGCTGCAATAAACCTGTCTCAGCTTTAGTGTTACTGAGACCTCTCCAACCTGACCTGATTTTAAGTTCCACAAATCATATCAGGAGACCCTAGCTCAATAAGTAAGCACTGGCACTTACCATGGAGGAAAACTATTGGTCTCTTCTTCAACTGTGAAAGGAGGTGCCATTATTTAGGCCTGCAGCTGGTTACTGTGGTCTTAAAAGGAAAAGGTTTTACCCAGAGATCTCCAGGTAAGCGTTACTGACCTAATGAAACACCACAGACTTTATACATTGATACAATGTGGAATCATGTTTACCACTGTGGAATCATGCCTACTCCTGTGGAATCACATTTACCCGTGTAGAATCACGTTTACCCGTGTGGAATCATGTTTACCCCTGTGGAATCATGTTTACCCCTGTGGAATCATGCTTTCCCTCTAGTAGTCAAAAGGTCCTGCAACCCAAGGAAACTTAGAATGCAATAGATTCCATGACACAATTCCAAGTCCAAGAAAACAGATACATCCTTCAACTCTACATTCACTAGTAATTTCAGGAACAACTATAAGCCATGCTGAAGCCATACTTGGATCTCTGCCAGTCTCTCTCCTCAAGGAGGATACTGGGAAATGTATAACTTCAAAGTCATAAGCGTCCTATGTTCTATTACAATTACTGAACCTTTCCTGAACTTAGTCATTAACCAATTAGTGTAATAAACTGCTGGGCTATTAATTTCTTACATCTTAAAATTACCTCTTATAAATTTCAAAATGTTCTGATTAATTTTCATAGTCTAGGACTTGACAAGTGTAGTATCTTTAGCTTTCAGAGCTACAGATTTTTAATCTTGCAAAAGCAGCATCTATATTCCACACACTCTGATAGGGATGTAACATTTGCTACATGTTTAGTCTTAACAAACCTATCAGGTAAGCAGTTAGTAACTATTGTTTGTTTTTATTAATTAAAGTAAATTTCACATGTCATAATTTTAACCATGTTACTGAGAATAACATAATTCAGTGGAATGTGACAATAAAACTTTGAGACAAGGTCTCTCAGGCTGATCTTTAACCTGTGCTTAAATAATTATGTTGCTTCAGATTCCTAAGTAGCTGAGACTCTACACACCTGCCATAATACCCAGCTATACAATGTTGCTAACCTCTCAAAAAAGTAGACCCTTATTCAATAGACAATAATACTCCATCTCTCCCTCCCCCACCACCACGTGGAACAACTCACCTACTTTCTGCTTTCACAGAGTTTTCTGTTGTGGACATTTCTAATCAACGGGATGAATTAAACAGTGTCTGTCTTTTAACATCTGGCTGGTCTCATAGTATTCAAAGTTATCTATGTTATAGCACGTATTAGTACTTCATTTTTGTCAATCAATTACATTATAACTTATAGGCATAAAACTTTGTTTGTTCACTTCTAGAATCTTGTGAGCACCCCAATCCTAGAAATTCATGCTAAATTTAGAAAGCTTTGGCTACTGTTTATTCTTTTATAGCTCTTTTGTCTTCAGACTTCCATTATGTGCACACGGATCCACACAATGGATGCAGAGGTCTTCAAGACTTTGTTCATTTGCTTTCACTCTTTGCTATCTCTAGACCTCTCAACAGGGAACTCCAACTGACCCACTCTGGAAGCATTCTTCTACCTGCTCCAACATTGACAGCCTCTCCTCACCTTTTCACTTTAGTCAATGCTCTTTTCGGGTTCTTGGCTTCCAATCTGTTGTTTTGTGACAGAGTGCCATCATGTTTCCCAAGCTGGCCTCAAATATAGCAGACCCATCCTGTTTCAGCCTCCTAAGTGCTGGTTTACAGCACTTACAGCCATAAGTTACTATATGTGTCTCAGCTTTGCGATTCTTACTTCTTTTTAGAACTTGTATCTGCTTCTTCCTGGTTTCCTTTGTATTTTGTTCATTCTTTCCTTTCATTCTTTTGAGCACATTTTAAAAGTTCAAAGACTTTCCTTCATCTAATGTGTAAATGTCTTCAAAAGCTTTCTAAAAATTCCATTTAAACTTGCCATTTTCTTTCTTGGCATTGCTCACAGTTGTTTACTGAAAATAGAACATTGAGGATGAAAGAAGATCCTGGCCCTTCACTGATGGTAGAAGGTTGGAGGGGGTGGGTGTTCTGAAGTGGCTTTTCTGAAATATTTTTGTAAATTCTATATACTTTGTCCTATGTGGCTACCAGTGCCTGTGTTTGTTTATATGCCTGCCTGACTCCTTCATTTCATTGTTTTCAGTTCTGGAGGCTGAATCTAGGACCTCACAGATGCCAGGTGAGCATTCTACCACTGAGCTACAACCACCGCCAAGTCTGTGTTTCTGCTGGCTACTATTTTAACAAGATTTTCTAAAACATCAGGAGCTAAATAAAAAGGTAAAGAGAAAAGATCCAGTCCTAGTCCTTTCAGATTGGAGCAAGTCTTCACTGTAACCAGCAGGCACGAAAGCTAGTTAAGGTCTCCTCAAAGCACGTGTCCGGCTCTAGCACACAAGAGCTTTGCAAAGCTCGTTTCCTCCCACTATCCCCTTTAGCCTTCTTCTTTCCAGGTTTTGTGGTCTTATCTTTTGCTTGCCCACTTTCCCTATGATGCTGCAACCCAGAACTTTTGACCCTAAATATACTTGGCAAACTCAACCAGGACGCCACTCAGCCTTGGGAATGCCGAGTTAAGACAGCATGCAGGCAAGTCCTTAACTAGATTCACTAGTGACCTGTCAGTCCAGACAAAAATCACGGTCACGATTCTTGAGTAAATTCTAGACTTATATTCCTGGCACCAACAAACTTATCAAGG
Organism: Bramus lutescens; assembly: GCA_001685075.1. NCBI lineage: Eukaryota > Metazoa > Chordata > Mammalia > Rodentia > Cricetidae > Bramus > Bramus lutescens. Next base: position 222,937 of record LOEQ01000168.1, read on the forward strand.
ACTGGAAGTTGCCATTATCCTGCCTGATCTTGTAAGCAAGGGTGATTCAAAACACCATAGTATTCTATCATTGTAATGCAGCAACTTCTTTCTTTCTTCAGTATGGCTCAACCAGTGAAGAGCCTGCTTCAGACACCTAGTAGCCTCATTTTGATCCCCAGAGCCCATATAAAAGTGGAGGAGAGACCTAGCTTCACAGAGTTGTCCTCTGACTTTCAGTTGTGCACCATGACATATACATCCCTCCCCCATCTAATAGACCATGAACGATGCATGTCATAATCTAAACACAGATGCTCTGAGAAAGATATGCTATATGGATAAATCTGTCTCTAACACATTATATCTTCAGTCAAGTAATAAACCGTAAGGATTATTATAAAACCAAACACGCCTTTACCATACAATCATCAAGTATGCTCCTTTTCATCCACCTAAATAAACTGAAGATCTATATCCACACAAAACCCCCATACAAATGTTTATAATTAGAACTTAAAAGCAATCAAGATGTCCTTCAATAGGTGAATGGATACCAAACAGTAGTACAACCAAACAATGAAATAATACTCAGCTCTAAAAAGAAATGAGTTATCTAACCACCAGAAAATATAAAAGAACTTCAAATGCGTATTATGGAGAAGCCATGCATATAAGCAGTAAAAAAATCAGTGATTATCAGGGTTTAGGAAGGATGGAGAGACGAAAGGCAGAGAATAGGGATTTTAGAGCTGAAGGTACTCTGTATAATAGCATCATGGTGGGAATGCCATTGTATAGCTGTCAAAACCAACAGGATACATAACATAAACAGGGAATATTAGACCAGGCTGCCCTGAAACTCTAAGAGACCTGCCTGCCTTTGAATGTTGGGATTAAGGTGTATGTGAGTTTGCCCTGACCTATTAATTTTTGCAAGTTATGATCAACTATATGGCAGCCATAAGAAAAGGCAAAACAGGTTTAGAGGTCCTTAATAAGATTATTTGCTTGAGATGACTGGCAATTGACTAAACTCCTCTAATCTAAGGGGTTCTTTCTGACCTGACTCAGAACTACTCAGCATTATGACAACTGTCAACACACTCAAGAGCAGTTACTAACAACAGTCGCAGACTGGTGTGACACGAACAGCTACGCACATCAAGAAGCTGAACAAAACCTTAAAGGAAAAATTTGCAGACTGGGGTCTTTATGTGGAGTCTGAACTCTCAACTATTCCTGGAAATCCAGACAGCACACACATGTGCAGGGCTATGCACAGGCCCAGGAAAGAGCTGAGAAGGTCCCTACCACTCAGCCCGGGCAGTCTCAGTGCTTGAAGCAGGCAGGAAGAAGGGTTAAGACAAAATTGTTAAACTGGGAAAGAAGTCACACACAGAATCATGTATTATAAGATTCCATCATACAAAATGCCTCAAAGAGACAAACTCCAGGAGATGGAAGTTTAGTGCTGAGAAAAGAGAGACTCAGGGAAGGGAGAAGTGGAACTGACAGTGGGTACACAGTTTCAGAGCTAAGAATTCTAAAGCCAGCAGCTGGGGGTTGTGTGACTTTTCAACACACTAAAGCCCACCAAATGTCACGCTTTAAAGGACAAATGTGTGATATGTAGTATGTCTTACTAAAACTGTCACAAAACTAGAAACATACGCCAGGAATGCGGCCCAGGCCTTGTAACCCCAGCACTTAGGAGGCTTGCTTGGGCTATATAGTCAGTCAGATTTTGTAAAGTGAAGAAACCAAAAATAAATAAAAATCTAAAATAAAAATTAAAACTTTAATAGTTCTGTGAAAAACATGATCTAAAATGGTTACCTATATATTTTCTCTATACTTTAAACTGGAAATGTTTTTAAGGAAATTATATATTTCTTTTTTGAAAAATCTTATGGGTCTGTCGGCCAAGTGTGTGCAATTACCAGTAGAGGCTAGCAGAGGTCAGAAAGGAGTAACTGGGGCTAGAGTTACAGGTGGTTGTGAGCCAGCTCATCCAGGTACTGGGAACCAAAAATAACTTGGGGCCTCTGGAAGGGCAGTGTTGCTCTTAATTACAGAGTAATCTCTTCCAGCCCCAGGAAATAGTTATAGATGAGCCTCACACAACTGTATTATAAAAAGTGTAATTAGTTTTTGGTTTTACTTCAATTTTCTAAAGTTTCTTCCAATTAATTTCAGACTGAGTTTAAATTTCTTTGAACTAGTTTCTTCTTGTTTACAAATATTTATTGGCAGAGGGGAAGGATTCCAAAAGTGATACAGGTTATGTTGTTAAAAAAAAGAAAAAAGAAAATCTCAGGCAGGAGAGATGGCCCTGCACCTCACCAACTGCAGCACTCGGGAGAGTGAGACCTGTACCACGTCTGGGCAAAACAGTAGAGCTGAGCCTGGAGGTGTGGGTGCAGCTGTGAGACTGTGAGAGCAATGGCCCCACTCCTTGCTGCCTGCTGCAGTGGGCAAGTTAGCTTGGGCAGTGCTGGAGAGCTCGCCCTGGGTGGCAATGAGGGAACTAACTCACCTAATATCCAGGCACAGAACTAGGGCTCTAAGTTGTTCCACCCCAAAAGCCACCTCATATATGAACTGCTGGAGCATGTGAATGAACCTAACCTGCAGATCCAAAGCTGCAGGATCTCCATTACACAAGGCAACAACAGGATATCCAAGCGGAGGCTCAGTGAGGGCCCAGTACTGATGGTGCAGAAGCCAGAGGCCTTGAACAGACCAGTGGCTCATTGCAGTGAACAATTACAAGTAAAGAAAGATGTGTGGACTGAAGGGTGCACTGTGACCCACTGCAGCTTCCATGTTCTGTTTTTGTTTGCTTGTTTTTTTNGGGGTGTTTGTTTGTTTTCCAAGAAAGGATCTCTCTGTGAAGCACTCCTGGTTGTCCTGAACTCACTCTATAGACCAGCAGGCTGGCCTCAAACTCACAGAGACCCACCTGCCTCCCCTCCCAAGTGCTGTGATTAAAGGTGTGTACCACCACTACTTGGCTTTTGTTGGTTTTTACTTTATTTTATTTTATGGGGGGGGGGAGTTGCAAGGGTAGAAAGTGAATATGAAAGAATAGGTAGATTAATAGGATCATGATGCAGGATGTAAAATTCAGAGAATCAATAAATGCAAAAAATTCTAGAAAATACAAAGAATAAAAACCATTCATAGCATAATCTAGAAACAACCATTACCACCATTTTGGTGTGCAGTTTCTGGTCTTGATTTCCATCTTAAATGTTACAACACCAAAAGAAAACTATTTGAACATCAAACATACATGCTAATGACCCAAATGCCCAAATACTTACAGTTTTGTCCCCTGTAAAGGTAAGATTTGTTCCATTCTCCTTAGCCTTCAATTAAAAAAAGACAGAAAATTACTTCACAGTTTTTACATTGTTCTCAAAAATATGTAAGGAAAAATAATTACCTCCTGTTTTTCTCCTAAAAGAGGGAGTCGATGCATAAGATCCCCAGAAAAGCTCTATAAAAATATTAATTTTTTTTAGTAAAAGTTCAAAATACCTAGAGATGGTTAATGAAAAACATATAATGCAGTAAAAATAAATAGTAACAGCATCAACAGACAACAAAACTTACAATTAATTACAAACAAGAAAACCCTGCTAAGCATAACATGACCCCCAACTGGCCCTAGTCTTTCCATGCGGAAGGTAACCCGGAATGCCAAAGCCGGAGACAGAAGCCACGTGTGCGGAGCAGAGAAGGTCAGCAGAGTCCTTCTCATTCAAATCAACAAAACGAAGCTTAAAATCATCAGTAGTTGAGGTATTTTCCTTCCTCAGTAATTGAATTGTACAATTCAATGTTTACAATAGACTGGAAGACAGTGTACCCTATGACTCTGGAAAGACGACAGCAGACATGAGAGTAACAGGATGCAGCAGGTAGCTTTTTACAATTAAATCCAACCAAACCTTCCAGTTGAAGGAATGAATTTAAAGAACAAAAGATAATAAATTACTCAATGTCACAGTTTCTTCTGTTTGCCATCAATTTTAAACCATTTTAAAACTTTTCCTACTTACTCCATAAAGTCTAAACTAAGACAAAACTCACAATTTAATTATCATGCTATAACAGAGAAGATCCTAGAAAACACAAAGTCCATATCAAAAAGATCAAAAACTCAAAATGCCTCTATGAAGTATCCAGGATTGTCACATTCATAGGGACAAAGCAGAATAGTAGATAATGAGGAGCAAGAGGAGATGACTGACTCCTGAGTGAGTAGCGAGTTCAGGTTAGCAGGATGACAGTGACAACGGATAGTGATAACTGCACAGCATGAATGAACTTGAAGCTACCCAATCCAACATTAAGAAATACAGCAATGTAACTTTCACAAGAATCTGCTGATAACACAGATCACAGTGATCTTCTTAACAGGATTAAGATCTCTTCTAGAGGAACGATCTACCATATAAACAATGGCCATAGGAGAAATTCAGACATTACTTTTTCCACCTCGTCTATTTTCTTCCAACCACTGTCAGAGGTTACCTGGGATTTATAGAGTTCACTACAGTTCTGAAATAATTTTGATGATGTTTGGTATCTCCCAGACAAGCCTTTTTTGTCCTTGAGATTTTCCAAATACGTCTCTACTTCAGTTGCCTACAAAAACAAGGAAGATACAAAGTTTTAGCTCACCTGTTGCAAATCAGGTTAGAGGACAACAAAGAATCAAACTGTAGTACAAATAAAACTGCCACTTTAAAAACCAATAGGAGGGGCTGGAGAGATGGCTCAGTGGTTAAGAACATTGCCTGCTCTTCCAAAG
>LOEQ01000168.1:228648-238823 GCA_001685075.1 Bramus lutescens
GTGCCCTCTTCTGGCCTTCAGGCATACACGCAGAATATTGTATACATAATAAATAAATATTAAAAAAAAGAACAGATGGTGTCCAGCTTCCTATCACAGAAAACCATAAGCACAGAGTTTCAGTCTGCTCTTCAGTGTTGCTTTCTGCAGTTCTAAAAACATTAGCATATGCCCCCTTTTCAAGATAAATATCTTGCCTGGGGGACTGGAGAGTTGGTTCAGTGGTTAAAAATGACTTGTGGCTCTTGCAGAAGAGCCAGGTTCAATTCCTAGCACCTGAATGAAGCTCGCAATCGTCTGTAACTGCAGTCCCAGGGGATCTGACACTCTCTCTGATCCCTCAGACACCAGGCATGCATATGGTGTACATACATACATGTAGGTAAAACATTCATATACATAAAACAGTAAACCAAATAAATACAAAAAGAGATATTTTTAAAAATCATGCCTAGAGAGGGTTGGTGCCGTATCCTTGCTGACTAAAGGACCTGACAACAAAAACGATAGTAACGCTAAGAGACGAGTTAGATGGCTCAGCTGTTAGACTTTTGCCACCACACACGATGGCCTGGGTTCAAGCCCCAGAGCCCATGTGGTAGAGGTATAGAACTGATGCTCACAGGTTGTCCTCTGACACACAATATTTTAAAAGAAGAATCTAAAATTAAACTCTACAGTACAGAATTCTGGGGCAAGTACATTTGCTGTTGTTACAGAAAACCCACATTTGGTTCCCAGGACACATACAGAGTGGCTCACAGCAGCCTGTAAGTCTAGCTCCAGAAGTATGACACTCTCCCCTGGCATACACACATGTGTAAGCACACACACAAATAAATAAACAAATCTTTAAAATAAGGTACAGAATTATAGTCTCTGACTCACAAAAAGGTAATTCTCTAACAATTCTGGGAAGACAAGTAAATTTTCAGATAGAAACGGTTTTTTAACCTCACGGTTATTTGATCAAATTAACAAAATCTATAAAAAGATAATTTATGTTCATAAGCTTAGGATGTAAAGCTGTTGTTGCCAATCATAACCCATTTCTGATAGTCATAAAAAATTATGTTACCATCTCCATACTTTAAAAACAATTATGCGTACATGTGTGTGTCTGTGTATGGTTATGTACACATGATGCCCCCGGAAGCCTTGGATCCTCTGAAGCTGGGGTCACAGGCAGCTTGCCTGTGAGCTCGGTGGATGTTGGAAATGAACTCAAGGCCTCTGGTAAGAGCAGTGCATACCATATTCTTGACTGTGGAGCCATCTCTCCAGCCCTTCTCCATTCTTTTATCTTGTAACAATCCAAAATAACTATTTGTATATCTTATGAAGATATATGTATATGTATGTGTATATATGTGTATTTGTGTACATATTTGTGCGTGTGTATATGGTGAAACATCTGTAATCATGTGTAGATCTGGAAGTGCCATGGAAACTAGGGTTGTAGACTTCCTGGAGTTAGAGTTATGGTGGTTTTGAGTAGTATGACTGGGTGCTGAAAACAAAATTTAAGTCCTCTGCAAGAGCAATATAGATCAATATAAGCTCTTAACACTGAGATTCAGGCCCATGTTATATAACGAACATGGTCAAACGCTCCTACAAAACTTTAATACGGAAGCTGGGGATGGAGCTTAGTTGGCAGGGTTTATCTAGCATGAATGAAGCCCTGAGTTATATCCCCAGCAGACATAAAATCAGGCAGAACAGAGCTCAGCAGTTAAGAGTACTGGCTGATCTTCCGAAGGACCCAGATACAATACCCAAAACCCACATGCAAGTTCACAGCTGTCTGAAACTTTAATTCCAGAGGATCTGGTGCCCTCTTCTGGCCTTCAAGAGTACTGCACACATGAGGTACACAGACATACACAATGGCAAAACATCCATACACATAAACTAAAAATAAAATCTTTAAAAGTACAATAAACATGCACATTTATATTATAAAATGTAAAAAGTTCATTAATAGGATTTCTTTTTTTTTATTACAAAAGACACTTTACTGCTAGGGAATGGAAGAGAAAGATACAGCTTCATGTCCAGGAAATTTCAGTCGCTCTGTGGACAAGAATTACAAGGAGGGAGCACCTCCCTAACGGTTGGTCCTTTAATCACTGCAGATTTTTAAAAACACTTATTCAATTCATTAATAGGATTTTATTTCTGCATTACAATTAACCTTTTTTTCAAGATTTATTTATTTATCATATACACAGTGTTCTGCCTGTATCTCTACCTGCATAACAGAAGATCTCATTATAGATGGCTGTGAGCCACCATATGGGTGCAGGGAATTGAACTCAGGACCTCTGGAAGAGCAGCCAGTGCTCTTAACCTCTGAGCCATCTCTCAGCCCTACAATTAACCTTTAAGAAACACCAATAAAACGTTGTGGCATAAAACAAAGGACATCCCAACTACATAAAAAGGTCATTAAAATACCATTCACTTTTCTAACCATGTATCTTTATAAATTCAGATTTTTTTCAACAAATATATCAAGCAATTTATTCCAGGACTAAGTAAAGAACAAAGCACAAAAATCTAGCTGTCTGAAGAGTGGGAGGAATGAGAATATGAACAAGGAGGTCAAGACCATGATGGGTTCACCCACTGAAATAGTCTACCTGAGCTAATGGGAGCTCACCAACTCCGGCCAGACTGGGAGGGAACAAGCATAGGTCCAAACTAGTCCCTCTGATTGTGGTTGACAGTTGCATGGCTGGGCGTCCGACTGTCTGGTGACCTGACCGTCACCGTGGTCCTAAATAGACTACAGCATGTACTGGCATTTTGGGAACCTATTCTCTTTGGATGGATACCTTGCTCAGCCTAGGTATAGTAGGGAGGACGCTGGACCTTCCCCAAAGCAATGTGCCTCACCCTCTCTGTGGAGTGGATGGGGGTGGGGTGGGAGGGTGCGTGGAGGGAATGGGAGGAGGGGAGGGAGTGGGAACTTGGATTGGTGTGTGTAATGAAGGGAGATAGTTTGTTTTCTTTTTTGTTGTTGTTGTTTGTTAATAAATAAAGATGGAAGAAAAAATCTGTCTTCTGTCATGCCAGATTTTAGTTAAAGATATCTAACAAGATCACAAAACAATACTACTCTTCTGGGATTTTTTTTTTTAGACAAGATCTTATGAGTTTATTATTGCTACTTTAAAATAATAAATATCTTAATATTTTGTTTTATCTTCTTTTTAAAAGTTATTTTATTATTTTGTGTATGGTGTTCTGCTGCATGTATATCTGTGCACCAAGTATATGTCTGTGGACACCAGAAGAGGGAGTCAGATATCCTGGAAGTGAAATTACAGATAGTTGAAAATTGACATGAGGGATCTGAACTCAGGTCCTTTTAATCACTGAGCCATCTCTCTAGGCCTTGTTTTAATTTTTATAAGAGGAAACCACAGAAATAAAAGCCTTGTAGAGAACCAAAAATTTGTTCAGCAAGTAAAGGAATCTGCTGCCAAGCCTGGCAACCTGTGTTCAACCCCTAGAACCCACACAGTGGAAGGAGAAAACTGACTCCCTCAAGTTATCCTCTGACGTTCACACTCATGCCGTGGCTCATGTGTGCAAATACACTAACAATAAACGTGAAGGTTTAAAAAAATTGAAAAACAAAGGCTTTCTGAGTCCACGATTTTTTGTTTGTTGTTTGGCTGGTTTTTGTTTTTTGAGACAGGGTTTTTCTGTGTAGCCCTGGCTGTCCTGGAATTCACTATGTAGACCAGGCTGGCCAAAGCCTGTAGACCTGTCATGTCAGCCTCTGCCTCCCAAGTGCAGGGGTTAAAGGCAGGCACCACCAAGATCCAGCCACAGTTTTTAGATATGAATTCTGAGACTGGAAGCCTGAGAACTGCTGACACAGCCTGTGGGCGAATGAGCTATGGTTTCAGCTCCGCTGTCCATAACTACACACTACTCTTTCTTCCGGAAAGTTGAGAGGTTGGGTCAGATGATCATTAAGTACCAGGAAAAGTCTGTATTTTCAAATTCTTTACCTTGAAGCTATAGATCTCATTGTAGCAATCAGCACTTTTCAGAAACCAGGTTATATTCAAAGACAGATCACAAGGCTCTCCATCAACTATGAAAGAAGAAATAATTGTAAATACAAGAGAATTCCAAAAGAAGCATTCCTCCAGCATTTCTCTATTAACCTATAGAAAATTTATTTTCCACCCTAAACTGAGATACTCAATATTCCTTCTTTAAACATAAGAAAATCAAGTCATACAAGCAAAAAGAAGTGTTGTTCTTTCTTTCTTGGTGCTTGTTTTGAGGCAGGATCTCATTGTGCAGCCCAAGCTAGCCTCAAATTCACTTCCATCCCTCCACCTCAGCCTCCCAAGTGTTGAGGTTACAGGAGTGAGCTAGCGTGCTCAGATGCCCAGGTAGCCTTTAGATAATATCACTGCTCCTTCAGAAACGGTAGCTAAGCAGATTTTCTTTCTTTAACCCTTTTGGAAATTTAGGTCTATTGCTATGTCCCAAACCTCTGATCTATACTGAGAAAAACCTGGGCATGATAAGGCAATCCTAATCTAAAACTAGACTTTTATTATTCAAGTATTTACCAAGCAGAACACACATATACAAAGGCTGAATGGTTAGGTTAAGAACAGAATGGAGAAAAGCAAATGATCAAAGATCTTTTTTTTAAAAGGTCACAATCTTACTGGAAAAATACAATATAACAGTATCAGGGATAGCATAATATTCATGATTGTTAAATGGTGTTTTAAAGAGATCCACTGAAAGAATACTCATGGCTTGGGCTTTGAAAGTCAGTAAGAATGCATAAAAGGGGCTGGAGAAATGACTCAGCAGTTAGAACTGAGGTTCAGTTTCTAGCACCCACATGGTAGGTAGTTCATGGCCGTCTGCCACTCCAGTTCCAGGGATCTGTTATGATGCCCTGTCTAGACTTGTTGATTCCACCAGCCTAGCTCCAGGTTCGAGAGACCCTGTCTCAAAGAAACAAAGTGGAGACCAATAGATATAGCACGACACTTGGCATCCTTCTCTGACCTGCACAGGCTCACCTGTACCTGAACATATACACACCATCGTACATAAACACATAACAAAACCCCACATAGTTTAGAACACAATTATTCTAAAGAACCCAAGTGTCAGTGTGAAGATTTAAGAAGGTAAACCCAAATGTCCTGAGAGGCGGGGCAAGATACTACAGACTCCTCTGTGCAAACAAACCAAAAATAAACATGATGGCAGTGGGTTCTGCTTGCTGCCTGTAACTCTAGCACTTGGCGGGTGTAAGCAGGAGGATCAGGAATTCAGGGCCAACTTCAGCTACATGAGACTGTCTCAAAAAAACAAACAAAAAACAAAACAACACACACAAAAAAGAATAAAAATAAAAAACAAATATGACTGCATTTAAGAATTTACTTTTGTTCACAACAAAAGAAACATCTAATTAAAACTTCCTCTTTGATTTCAGCTGAGGAAGAAAAAGTACTAAAGAGTCCTTACATTTTGCAAGTGTAACATGAATAAGTATGACTACACTTAGGAAATCTACTTTTTTTTCCTTAGATTTATTCACTTTATGTGTATGTTCTACTCACATGTATGACTGCATATCATATGCATCCTGGAACTAGAATTATGAACAGTTGTGAACCACCACCTGGGGTACTGGGAACTGAACCTGGGTCTTCTGCAAGAACAAGTGCTCTTAACCACTGACTCATCTCTCCAGCTCCAGGAATTTACTTTAATTCAGAGCAAAAGATGCAATCAGGAGGTTATAACCTACACCTTGAATACTAACACATAGGAGGCAGAGGCAATCAGATCTTGATGAGCTCCAGGCCAGCCTGGTCTACATAGTAAGCTCCAGGACAGCCAAGACTACCTAGAAAGACCCTGTCTCAAAAAGCAAACAGTAATTAATTAATTAAATGTTTAAGATGATAAAAATAAAAGCAACAAAATTAAAAGATTCCTAGCTTTGTTTTAAACTGTTTTCTCAACCAACTTTTAATTTTTGTGTGTGTGTATGTTCATTTTGCCTGTTTTGTTTGTGTACCACTTATGAGCCTAATGCCCAGGAAGGTCAGAAGAGGGTGTCAGATGCCTAGAACTGGAGTTACAAATGACTGTGAACTGGTATGTTGGTGCTGGAATCAAACCTGGGTCCTCTGGAAGAGCTGCTAATGCCATCTCTCCAGCCCCTAAAGTAATTTTTTAATGACTAACACGTTTTTGCAGAGCTCTATTAGGATACGCAAAAATCTGATCAGCTGATAATTTATAGAAGAGATATAAAGATTATCAGTTGGCTACTAACAGGAGAACACAGAAAGATAGGGTATATTAGTTTGAAGTCAGAAAACAGGTACAGCAAGATGCGTTAGGGAGTTTGTCTCAAGAGCCAAGCTCTAGCCCCAGGACACATGAGGTGGAAGGAGAAGCGACTCTAGCCAGCTGCCCTCTGATTTCCACACATACACCATGGAATGCCTGCATTCACAAATAAGGTAAGTAAATAATGTAATTTTTAAGTCCTAAAGAAAGATTTGCTGGCAATTTTGTTGCAAACATAAATTAAGTGTTAAAGGACGGGTACAATGTTTAGAACTCTAAATGGCAAGCCCTGAGACAAAGAACATGGTCCCACCTGAGCTATGGAAGCCACACCATAAAATCAGAGATGGTAAATATGAGAAACTATAGGAATAACAATAAAAAACAAAAATTTAAGAAACTTCGGATCTTCCACAAAACAACAAAATGTAGACATTTTTAATATGCAGATTGTTAAACCTGATAAAATACAACAGGTCAAGAACAAACTAGAAGACTGTACCTAACAGGAGTACAGTACAAACCATCAAACTACGCTAAGCAACTACATCCTTCCACTTCTCACAGCGATGAGTAAACAAGTAAACCAACCTCACAAAACAAGAGTCAATTGGTTCAAATCAAATTAAGTCGTTAAGAGATATTTTCATGGCTGTAGTATTGTCCTAGTTTTGTTTCTTTGGCTAGCTATAAAATCCTGACAAGAACCAACTCAGAGGAGAAAGGGTTTATTTCAGTGCATCACAGGCATCGGACACTTGAGGCAGCTACTCACAGCACATCCACATTGGAAAGCAAAGAGGAATCAATGCATGTATTCATCTGTTCAACTCAGATTTCTCTACTCCTACACAATTCAGGACCCAGGGAATGGTCCTGCCTACATTTATGTTGGGACATACCCTATCAATTAACATAACTAGACAATCCCCTCACAGACATGGCTACTGACCAACCTAATCCAGACAACCCCTCATTGAGATTCTTTTCTCAAGTTATTCTGAGTTGTGCTAAGCTGACAACTAAGACTAACCATCACAAGTCTGTCATAGAAATTTTACCTGCTCTTTTCACTCCCACTAAAATGTAAGTTCAATGAGAGAGAGAATTTTTCTACCACTTCTCTACTATCCAAGAGTACACAGCTCACAGTAGTTATTTTACAACTACTTATTAAACAAAAAGAATAAAATCACTCAACTATGACTTATTGCATTTTCAGGGAGAAAGGTATATCCAAAACACACATGAAACAAGGCATGGTAGCTCGCGCCTATAATCTTAATACTTAAGAAACTGAGCCCTAAGACTGGCCTTGGGCTACCTAGTGAGACCCTGTTTCAAATAAACAAACAAAATAGATATTACAGTGATGATATAGAGTAGTTATCCCTATCTCAAAAACAGAGCCACCCACGAACATTTAATTGCAAAAATAACATTTCAAAACTAAAAGGGAAGTTTTAGTGCACATGGGACATTTAGCTCCAGATCCTGTAGTCATCTCACTAGACAAACTGGTTTTCTTCTACACAATCCCAACTCGCTGGTAATATCTCTGAACTCGCTGTTCCTGGAAGCTTAAACACTCCCTTGGCAAACAGAAGATCTACTGAGTATCTGAGCCAGCAGTCTGACAAACCTCGGCCATGTTTTCAGTAAACAGCTAACAAGCATACAAGAGTAAAACCAGTGATACTTCTGACTCAGAACAGATTTAAAAATGATGCAAGCAGTCAACCAACAAAATTAAATATAATACAGCTGCAATGTAATTAAATATATACATAATTTTCATACATAAACACACATATATACATTCTGTATAGCATTATAGTCAACATATGAATTCAATAGATTATACATTCAGTATGTAACATATAATACAAATATGTAATATAAACTACAAATAATCGTGCATCTATACATAACATAGTAAACTGAAAAACAAAATAAAACAAAAATTTATACAAGTATTCTGAATGTCATTTATATTATGAATTTAGTTATACTAAATGTTTGTATCCAAACAGTGTCAAGCTATTAAATTTCTGGACTTAAAATGTTTTAAGGCGCTAGGGAGATGGCTTTGTTGGGAAAATGTTTGCTTCCCACACAAGCATCAGAACCAGATTGGCTGACCAGCAAGCTCTAAGTTAAGAGAGAGACCTTGTCTCAAAAAAAAATAGGGTAGACAGGAAATCAGGAAGACACAAGTAACTGACCTCTGGCCTTCACATGCATATACACACGTATTCATACATGTATTAAGTTCATTCATTCCCACATGTGTATGTTCATTCATTCATTCATACGCACATGTGTGCCCACGCACAAGCAGACTAAGTTAGAAAATAAGCTTCTAAGTTTAAGAAGCTCAAAAAAACAATGAAATTTAAAAACTCACATTTCAATAAGATGGTAGTATTTCTAAAAAGAATCTTTCCAAAACTAAAATAATTTTTCCCCTGCAAAGATAAAAAGATAATTAGCATAAAGGCATTTTGATTTTCAAGACAGACTATGAATACCTAAAGTTATAAAATATTCAAATTAATTTTCTTAATCAAAAGGACAACACCACCTTTTCTTTTAGTGAAGGTCAATCACATTCAAACTGTTGGCTCTTTCCTCTCAGTGTAGTCCTGATTTCCTACCTACAGGTCATAAAGAAGGGACTATAAATGGGAAGCTGCGACAAATCTCAACTTAACTTGAAAGCATCATTGTAAGGCACTTCTGAGATGGACAGTTCCTTTTCTTCACTCACTAACCATTCCTAACCACCAATCACAGCTTTCAAATAACCTTTGAATAGTTTCACTTTTAAATTTAAAAGGACTCAACTATTAATTATTTCAGTAACAAATAGACAATTATAATTCAAAATCCAAAACCTTTGCCAAAATGAAAAAAGCTGCAAAATTTGCGATGTAAATGTACAGTGAACAGGACAAAAGCAAAACAAAAAAAGTCAGCAAAACAGTTAATAGTTTTTAAAGCAGTTCTTGCTAAAATCTGGGGTTTGTGGTTCAAAATACTACTCTGTCTTAAACTAGGTCTTAAAACTGGGAGGGGATTAGGTCAACCTATCAGTTAACAATCCAAACGAAAGACTATCCTTACCACATTACATTTTAGAGTTGTTCCGTTCTGGCCGTTCTCAAGTTAAAACGCATTTTAAAAAAAATCCCTATGTCCCCTAATCATAAAAATACTTCGAAGTTTAAACCCCATCAAGCCATCTCATCCGTAGAAATATTTTTACAACAAAATTAAAATCAAGACACTAGAGTTAAAAATAAAGACTCTTATTTATTTGTCCCTTTCATCTAAGCCTAGGTAACTGGATTTTGTGACATTCTAGCTGAAAGAGAAACTATGTACCTGTGCATTAAGTTTCTCTGAAGTTCAGCGCTGAAAGTTCTGACTTTCCCTGTGAGAAGCCGCTTGGCTCTGACCACTCCTCTTAGCTAGGGCAAACAGCGCAGTTCTCGGCTCCGGCAGGAGAGACCCCGCCGGCACTCTGGGTATCCCACCCCCTTTGGAAACCGACTTTCCTGAAACCATCCTGGACCCCTTGGGCCACCGTAGCCCCACCTCTCATCCCCCTCCAGGCTCAGTAGCGACTCCAACACTCACCGACGGCATCGGAATGTGCCACTTTGATCTATCTGCGGCAAACACGGGTACTGGTCCTGCACCAAAAAACGACAGTGGGAACGGCTGCGCCCCCAAAAGAAGAAAGACGACAGAAGACACTTGAAGCCACGCAGCTACCGCCATCTTCACAGCCATGAAGCGACTACCCA
>LOEQ01000168.1:246015-260199 GCA_001685075.1 Bramus lutescens
CAGGCATACACACAGACAGAATGTTGTATACATAATAATAAATAAATAAATATTAAAAAAAAGAAAGAGCAAATTATCCAAAATGTCAGCAGCAAAGCCCCCAAGACTGAGAACTTTGTGGATACTTAAAACATACTCCACGTTCAAATATCAAGACTATATTTGAATCTGTGTAATCTGATCTCAAGCAGATGTATATTTTAAAAAGTATTAAGGACATGGTCCAGAGATTTAATACAAGCTGCATATGTGCACCTGATAAGAATGAAAGCTGTTTTCTTTCAGGTTCAGAGAGATGAAGTTCAGAATCTAAGAGGATCATATTCAGCTCACAGCTGCACTTCTCCAATTGCACTGAGCAGGCAAATGCTGACAAACCAGGAACTCCTTGTGTCTGCCTGCCCCGCTGCCTAACCCCATACTTTTAAACCTTTAAATGACTGACTGCAGAGTTTGACTTCTTGTCAATCTTGAAGTCTAATTCTTTTTCCCAAATCCACTCCTAATAAGCAGTGAGGAAACAGAATCAAGCTTTAGCAATATTCTCTTAGTTTGCTTTGGCTGCATAACAAAATGCCAAAGACCAAGTGACTTAAACAACAGACTTAGTTTTCAAGAAGCCAACACCCACATCAGGAAATGGCTCTCTTCTTGGCTTACAGATGACCACCTTGTATCCCACGTGATTGGAAGACACAGGCAAAGCAAATTCTAATATTTTCTTATAAAGGCAGTAATTCCATTCCAAGGACTCCCCCATGAGCTCTCATAGGCCTCATATCACAAAACAGTCAAAAGTAGTACATTTGTAAATATTCAGGTAAATGTCCAATAAAGAAGCTGTTAGAAGAAAAAAACTTTAAGGAAAATGATTAGAAAAGTGTTCACTTTAAAATACTGTTCTGGTTTGATTTTTCCCTCCTACTGTTATCAACTTTTTGCCTTGGATGAAAGTATGACACAGGGAAATGGCACTTATACAGGGAAATGGATGTTGTCTTCTGTAGTGCTAGCAAGGTTAGCAGGACTAAAGCTTTATCTTTAATGTACTTTATATTGCTAACTTTGGTGTTTTCTGATGATTTGATTAAACATTTGTAAGCATTTTTACTTTCTTTTGCAGCCCGTTAACATGGTTTCACCAGAGATGCTTCTAGCAGCTTCTTTTTTTTAAGATTTATTTATTTATTTTGTACAGAGTATTTTGTCTGCATGTATGCATGCAGGCCCCTCAGGGTACCAGATCTCATTACAGATGATTGAGAGCCACCACATGGTTGCTGGGAATTGAACTCAGGACCTCTGGAAGAGCAGCCAGTGCTCTTAACCGCTGAGCCATCTCTCCAGCCCTCTAGCAGCTTCTTTGAGGATCCAAGTATATCGCTAAGACTCTGTATGAAGTTACTCCTTGCCTCTTCATTTAAGTGGGATTAAGATGAGACTTTGCCAACTAACCACCTCCTCAGCAGATGGGGCACAGCTGTTCCTTAGCAAGTAGTGTTCAGCCTGAGTGGCCAACAAGCAGTTAATTGGGAACTGGCCAAACAGAACCATACCTGGATAGGTTAATTGCCCTCCAGAAATGGGCTAAAAATTAGCAGGAGGTCACCATTGTTCTCCATAGAGAATCCATGCTTGCAGTTATCACAAATAGCTGAGACCATTAAAAATAGTAAAACAAATAACACACTATAATATACAAACAAATAACCTGGAAAACAGCTTACTTGTATATCTAGAAAAGGAGTATGGCATACTTGGGCTCAGGTTGTAATGCCACTTAATCATAGCATAGTTTCTGTTCCCACCAGTGAAAGGTATTGCATAAGCATTGCTCAAGAGTCTTTGCTGAGTTCCTAAGGAACTACTACTATTCCTCCTCCTGACCTAATTGAGGACTGCTATGACAAGATCTAACGCAGCCCTCTGGAGAAGCTGTAGGCAATCTCATCTGGTGACCATCAAGGCTTTTCATAACTCAAATGAAGGTTTCCGCAGTAGAGTAAGGCATGTTGAAGCAGACATGTGTGGGTTCAGCGCCATCTTGGCTGCAGTGTTCTCTGCGGCTGAGGTATAGTTTCCACAAAGCCTTTCCTGAATTGTTCAAGCCAGCTGGTGTGCCATGGCAACAGCTGCCAAAGGAAGAAATGTTCAACTTACACTTAGGGGCAGCTGGGCACAAGGTTATCAGCCAAAGGCTCAAAACTGCACCCCCCCCCAAGCAGGTCGCATAGCTTATTTAAACAAAAAGACAAAAACATGAGAGGTTGCTTACAATAAAGGCCCATTGTTTACATTTTTCTGTTTTGTTTTGTTCTGTTTACAGTCTTAACATTATTTGATGATATTTGACTCACAGGCAGAAAACATTGGGAAGAATCTGATCCAGGGTCATATGGGGAGAAAGAGCTTCCATTGATAGCATGCCTTCATCAGATTAACCTGTGTTGTGGGGAATTTTCTTAATTATTGATGTAGGAGAACTCAGCTGTCTGTGGGAGATGGTATCCCTGGGCAAGTAGTCTTGAATTGTGTAAAGTTGATATCTGAGCAAGCCATGACGAGCAAGGCAGTAAGCAGCACCCCTCCATGGTGTCTGCATCAGTTCCTACCTTGAGTTCCTGCTCTGATCTTCATGGTAGACTGTAAGATACAATATAAAATAAACTCTTTTCTTATCAAGTTGCTTTTAGCAATAGTATTTATCACAGCAAAAGATACTTAACTTATCCTCCTAAAGGCCCTCCTTAAGTCCCTTCCTCCAAGAGAGACTTCCCAGGCCTTCACCTTGCACACATTAGTACTCCCCTTACTATTTTGCCACTAATTCTGTATTTGTACTTTCATCCCAGCTTTATGTAAATTTTATGCAGTTATCATCTTCTCTAAATTGCAACACTTCTAGGAGTGTAGTGGTCACAATATTACATATAAAATAAATGTTAGTTATTAAAAAGAACCACAAGACTGTATGTCTGGCCTGTGAGAGAATAGAGCATATGAGTTTCAGCTCTTTTTGTATTGGGGTATTTTCAAATGTTGGGATTCTAATGGCATATTCAGAACAACTCAAGTATGTGAAAAAGTAAGCATGTAATCAGTCATTATATTCAGTTCTATAGCAGTCCTTTATTACAGTGGCTATGAATGCATCTACAGCCACAGCACCAGCTGGTAGCGCTTCAGGACAGTATTACTGATACTGGGCCCTGACTGCTCTCTTCTAGTCCCAGAGGCAAGGTGGTTCCAGTCACATGGCTTTTCAAATGCTGCTTGTTGTTTTCAGTGCCACCTGTCTTCTGCTTTCACAACCTTATGTCGTTTACACTACATTATGTGGCCTTTATGGCTGAGCGTACATCATAGCAGACATAATAACAATGTAGGTACCCATGTGTAACCAAAGCTCAGCAGCATGCTTCATGAAGAATTTACAGTAGATTAGTGATGTGGAATTCCCCTCTTATACTGTGAATAAGTTTTTTATCACCATTGGTTATTAAAGAAGCTGTTTCAGCCAATGGCTTTGTAGAGTAAAGCTAGGCAGGAAATTCGAACAGATATAGAGAGAAAGTAGGCAGAGTCAGAGAGACACCATGTAGCTGCCTAAGAAGACAGACTCCAGATCCTCACCAGTAAGCCACAACCTCATGCTAATGCACAGATTAATAGAAGTGGGTTAATTTAAGATGTAAGAGTTAGTTAATAAGAAGACTGAGCTAATGGGACAACCTGTGTTGTAATTAGTATAGTTTCTGTGTGATTATTTGGGTCAGAGGTTGGGAAGCAAAAGAGCAGTCTCCGCCTACAGACTAGTATGATACACTGGTTAAAAACTTGTCTCTAAGTCATCCTCTGATCTAGGTGCTTTGTTTTCTGACCCAAATCCAGCCATTTCTGTTCCTGTGAGGTCTCTGCTGTAGTTCTGAGTATTATTTTTCAGGTTTTCTATCTTTGTAGTTCTGTGTTGTTTCTATCCCTCTTGAATATTTTTACCTTGGTTCCCCAGCCCTTTGAGAAAGTTCCCTAGAAGCCTATTATTTTTCCTGGCTGTAAAATATCTGTTGATTTTAGTTCAGTGAGCCTCATTTCATCCATGCTTAAGAACTGTAAAAGTAATTTTTCTCAATTCTTTTCCTGGGCCTGATTCTTTTGTCTTTTATTCAGCAGGAGCCTGGCTACCCTGAATTTAACACCCAAACTCTTAGCACTTCTGTGCCTGGTCATATGTCCCGATTTTGTCAAGTCTGGTTGCAGCTTATGCAATTATCCAGTTTAATTATTAGCAGAGACCCCTTCTACTCTGAAGATCTTTGTTTGAATAATCATGTTTCCCTAGCCTCAGACACACAGAAGATGTTTCTTGTGCTATAGCCTTAACCAAGCAAGTACAGGCATAGATTTGGGATGTGGATTTTTTGTTGTTGTTTGTTTGTTTTTTCTTTTTTCTTTTTTTGGCCAGAATTCTTCAATTTGCTTGGCCTATGATAATTTAAAGAAATGCTTTCCTAATTATTGTAATTTGACTATTAGAATAGATTATCACTGAGGTAACCTGTTGAAGCTACTCTCACACCTCTACTCCCAGATTCCTCTCCGGGTTGAAGTTTATGGTATAGAGAAAAATATTTTCAGACTTAAAATCAATGAAGAAACTCCACTGAAACCAAGGTATGAAGTCCCTGATGTCATCACCAGCAAGCTGGGAACTATAAGGTAAGCTGTGGGCAGGGTCTATTATGCACAACCTTGGCATGATTTTTAATCATAAGTTGAATGCACCCCCTATTTTGTTTGCTCAAAGTTATAATTGGTTGGCTACAGGGTTAGTATTTAATCATTTGGGAATACATTTATAAATTTTCTACATTACCTATTCTGTTTTTCTTTATCTCCCATTCCAAAACTGTTTTGTACCTCCAAATGAAAAGAGACAGAAATTTGGGCCAGCTCTGTTTCTCACAACAAAAATAGTTTATTAGGCAGAGTTTGGAACCAAGCAGAAGAAAAGCTATTTAATTTGCTCACTCGGATTAGCACCATGGCTCAAGAGATCTAATACACTAGCTAACTCTCACAGTGATTTATACAGCTAGACAGACTCACTTTTAATTAAGGGTGTTCTAAGAAGCCTAACATATAATTTTACTTAAAGCCAGAGATAAATTAATGATTTGTATCTAGGTGAGAAAAAAATCTCTAGGGATTAAAGGATTTTTCAAGTACTCATAAAATTTCTGTCAGTTCTCCACAGACATTCGGGTAAAACATCAGTTGCATTGCCTGGTGATTCCTGTTGCTTTGTCACTGAAAGGATGTAAGGTTAAGACAGATGCTTTAATTTTCTCCATATCCTACCACAGTTTTATGTAGGTTATTTTCCACTGAAACACATAGATAGTAAAGATTACATAAACACTGTGTGATAAGTATCGCTGTTAGTTCTGCTTTGATTCCAACTACTTTCTGGGGGACCTTTAGCTACCAGAATAACGAAACCACTGAAAGCAGCCTTTGCCCTTTCCCAGACCCCTTTCTAGCTAGAGTTTCTGATGTGATTCACTTTCTGCTAATCATGTGTACTTAACAAAAATTGTCAGTACTATTGTGCTTATCTAAATCTGGCAGCTGTAGACGGGCTGTAAGGCCACTAATTAGGGCCACAGGTCCCTAATCTTTATATTACAGCTAAGATGGCATGATCCTGGAGCTAAGCAGTAGCCACGTGACTTCTGATTTCTCTACTTCCTGATTGCAGTGGAGATATAAGTTCACTGACTGTCTAGTTATCAGTTTGGAGCCTTTACCGGAGAGCTAACCCATTGTCTAAACCCTCCTAATGATGTAATAGACAACCAGTTCTCTTTGGTAAATTATGTTGTTTCTACTTAAAATAATCAGAACTGTTTCTGTTATTGACAGTCAAGTCCTGGTTGACATGGTAGTTGATAGGTATGAGATTAACTAGCTGACATAGTTGGCAGTAAAGGGTACCACTGAAGGATAGAATACCAGTGCTGGGAGCAGAACTGTGTCTCCCTGTCCCCCAAATTTATATGCTGAAGGCCTCATCCCCAGAACCTCAAAACACAACTGCCTTTAGAGATGTATTAAAGTGATAGTTAAAACAGGAACATGGTAGTGGGGCCCAAATACATCCCGACTGCTCTCCCTGTAACCTCAGAAAACTCGGGTGACACATACACAAGGATATTCAGTGACAAGGCAGCCATATGCAAGGAATGGAGCTAGGCCTTATAACAAGCCAACCTGCTAACACCTCGGTCTTAGATTTTCAGAGTTGTGAGAAAACAATCTGCTATTTAAACAGCCCAGCCTGTGGTAATTTGTTATGATAACCCAGCAGCCTGACACAACGAGGACTAAACCACAGCATTCTGTGCTCTTGCTAAGTTTCTGTTGATAGTCAGCTGTACTGAGGGGCTCACTGAAAACAAACCACGTGGTGGGAATATAGCACATTGTGACTGCCACTCAGAATTCAAACCTCTGAGGAGACCTGGCTGACATCAGCCTCTCTGAAGCATTTGATGACATAAAACAACCGTCTCAGGGTTTTAAATTCTGAACTCACAGCACTGTTAGAAAACCACTTTGTTTCTATGACAATCTCATGTCCTGTCTGGCTACAGAGTCTCTATAGCTGCAGATACAGACTCAGAGTTTTATATCGCAGGTTGCTGAATTAAATCATAAGCTGAGTCCACAGCCTACTCAGATCTGTGATTTAGGGCATCAACTGCAGAAATTATGAATGCCAGCATTTGAGATTTGGATAAATCTAAATACCCAAACTTCCAAGCTCCAATGAGCCTTCCATTCCAGAAGAAACCCCTCTTCCTGCTCCTTCTGTGAATGTTTCTTATGTACACTCACACTGCACATGTGTGGTTGCCTGAGGAGGGCAGGAAATGGCATTGGATCCCCTGGAGCTGGAGTTATAGGCAGTTGTGATCTGCCAGATGTGAGTCCTCCGCAATAGCAGCTATCACTCTTGGCCCCTGAGCCATCTCTCTGTCGCCTTCCTATTCCTTCTGATAAATTGTCCCTGTCATGCCTGAGCACAACGAATAGACCTCGGCTGAGAATGACTTTGCAAAGGGATTTCTGTGTTCCTTATGCCTGACCTTTACCAACCTTCACTGCCTCCAAACAAGAGAGCCTATTACAGCCAGCCTCATGAGGAGAAGAATCGCCTGCCTGGAGAAGTATAAGATTGTCATAGTGCCAGTGCGATGGCTCAGCAGAAACAGGTGCTGCCTCTAAGTCTGATGACCTGAGTTTGGTCCTTAACTCCTGTAAGCTGTCCTCCCACTCCATGTGTGCATACCCCTACACATACACGTGGCACAGAAAATAAAATTTTAATATGTAAGTTAAAAAATTAAAAATAAGTAAGAATATTTAGATTCTGTGTGCCCAAGTGTCAGTAGACTTTATAGACAGAAATGGTGATGATGATGATGAACATTTGGTTGCATTTCCAACCTGTACCAATTACTTTGAATGTATGATTTCACTTAATTTTTTCCAAAAATTCTACTAGTTTTTAATTTTATGTATATTTCATAGACAAAGAATTAGTCATAGAAGGTTGACGTATATGGTAGAGTTATGTTCTGTCCAAGCTCTTTCCTTTCCTCTCCACAATGGCTCCTACTGTAGACCTGCCTATTCCCTGTCATAGGAAGACTCATCCGGTGACCAACACTCCAAATTGCAAATCACGTAGACTCATGTAAACCTGTAGCAATTTATTTTTTTCTTCCCGCTCCATTGTCCAGGCTGGTCTCGTGCTCTGGGGAAGCTGGCAGCCTGATACTGACAGACGGAAAAGGAGCTATGAAGTGTCATATCTCAGCAAACCCATTCAAGATTGACTTGATGTCTGAGGATGAGACTGTGATCAGCATCAACTCCCTGGGCCAGTTATACTTTGAGCACCTACAGATTCCTCACAAGCAAAGGTATTTATGTATGCATTACTTGACCCTTAAGGACCTACCTTAATTAAACTGTAAATACCAGCTACCTCTAACTCAGGTGCTTCTGCCTTATTGGCTGAGCTTTCTCCCCTCTCCCCCACAAAAAAAATTAAGATTTTAAAGGTAGCTGAAGAGCTTGTGTAATAAATTGTTTGTTATGTTATTGTTAGTGTTTCTCAGTTTTAAAAAAAGACAGTTGGTAGTTTGAGTAAGATGTCTCCATAGTCTCCAGCTTGAATACTTGGTCCCCAGTTGGTGATGCTGTTTGAGGAGGCTTAAGTATAGTCTTGTTGAAGTATGTCACTGGAACCAGGCTTTAAGAGTGAAAAGACATACACCACCCCCAGTTCACTTTCTGCTTGTGATTCAAGATGCAACCCACAGCTCCTGCTTTAGTTGTCAGGTCTGTCGCCTGCTGCCTCCACGCCAACATCGTGGACCCTCAGGAATCCTGCACCCAAATAAACGTCTCTTTCTGTTGCCTGGGTCACCGTGTTTCATCACAGCAACAGAAAATAACTGATAGAATATTTATATGATAATGACAGACTAGTCAGAATTTTAGATATTTTTATTTTTCCTTTTTTCATTACTTTTTAATTTTTCCACAATGGTGATATATTAATTTCATGATAAATAGTAAGATTTTCCAGTGCTAACATTTCAAAACAAAAATAAGTTACAACTTAAAAAAATCATCGTGTGGAAATAGATAAAGCGAAATGTTCCTGTAGACCACACCACTTATTCTGATGATAAAAGCAGCATAGACTGGGAAACCTTAGAGCAACACTGGGTGAAAATGGAAGAGTCCTCTCTTCCACACCATCCCAGTCTTGTCAGCAAGCACCTTTGCCCACCGAGCCAACTTCCTACCCCTCCTATTCCTACTGACCTTGAAGTTGCTATGCAGGCAACAATGACTGATCTTTCTAGGAAGGAAGGAAGGAAGGAAGGAAGGAAGGAAGGAAGGAAGGAAGGGTTCTTTATTTTGGTTTTTCTAGACAAAGTTTCTCTCTAGCTTTGGAGCCTGTCCTGGAACTAGCTCCTGTAGACCAGGCTAGCCTCAAACTCACAGAGATTCACCTGCCTCTGCCTCCCTAGAGCTGGGATTAAAGGCGTGTGCCGCCACCACCCTGCAGACCTGACTGAACTTCTAATACCCTGCCTTAACCCTCTAAATCCTTAGAGTAGTTATGTGATGCCATGCCTGGCCTATAATGATGTCATATTTAATAAATGAAAGGATAGAATTTATGAAGACTTGGAAATGAGAATCTTTATTGCTGCATTAAATCCTGCCAGTCTTCCCGTTGCCTTAAACAACTTTATCTGTATTTAAAACAGAGCTACCAAAGGGAACCAGGAGAGTGTGCCTGCTGACTCTTCTCAGGTAATTGAGATCTAGCAATTTACCCTTGATTTTCTTTAACACTCCCGTAAGCATGTAGTGGATTCTGCTCTCCTCTTCTCCAGAAGGGTGCTTGGTAAGTGTGCTGCTGTATATAAAAGGGGATTTCTTGTCTTTGTCTGTTTGTGCACCTTAGCACCTTAGTCTTCTTAGTGTGTGTGTGTGCATGCCAAAAGTGGAAGCCAGAAATCAGTACCAGGTGTCTTCCTCAAGTATTCTCTATTTACCTCTTATTACATTTCATTTCCGTGTGTGTGTGTATGTGTGTGTGTGCATGTGCAGTATATACGATGTGTACTGTATCCATATATTTCTTTTCTTGGCAGGAAGGAACACAAAGGGAAAGGAGACAGGTAAAATGCTAAAAAGCTAGGCAAGGCTGTTCTATGGAGAGACTAATCGTGCTTTTACTTAACAAAATCTGTTGAAGACTACTTCCTGCAGGGCAGGCACTGTTGAAGAAATTGGGAGTTCATCATTAAACTGACCTAAGGTCCTTGTCCCTCAGAGTATACCTCTTTTAAGCTGACCTTTTTCAGTTCACCCTATGTAGATGGACGTTTCTTTTCTGTCCACCAGTTCCTACATAACCAATATGAAGACTTAATATTAATTATAAATGTTTGGCCAATAGCTCAGGCTTATTACTAGCTATCCCTTACAATTTAAATTAACCAATTTCTATTACTCTGCATTCTGCCACGTGGTGTTACCTCTCTTTCATCTTACACCTCCTTACACCTTACATGTCTCGCTGGTGACTCCTCAAACTCTGCCCTCCTTCTTCCCAGCATTCTCTCTGCCCCCAAAATCCTGCCTAGCCATCAGCCAATCAACATTTTTATTAACAATGAGAGAAATACATATTTATAGTGTACAAAGATTGTTCCACAGCAACCCTAAGAACAAAGAATGTTTTAAACATATGGATAAGTGGTCTCACTTCTGTTTTTAAAAGATTATTTTGGCTGAGTTATGAAGAATAGACAACTAGAAGTCTTTTGTGTATTTGTGCATGTGGGTGTGGTATGCACATGTCTGTGCACATATGTACATGCATGCGTATGTGAAGGCCAGAAGTTGTCATTTTCAATTACTTTCCACCTCATGTGGCAGTCTCTCACCTGTTGGGGTTTGTACGTTCCAGTGCAGAGGCGTGTGGATTAGAAAGATTAGGTCGGAGGAACAGAGATATGAAAGAAACACTGAGACATAGGATAGGACCAGGAGGGCAACTCAGTGAATACTGAATCTGCCTGCATTTATTTTCCATATGTATATATATCCCAATCCAAAAAGGGGGGAAGAAGGCAAAAGACTGCTTAACATGACACAAAGGACAACCAGAACAATTACTTGCTTCAATTCTTGAGACATCAAGCCACTATTTCGTGAGTTAAGCATTCTGATGTTTTGGGCAGGATATGCAGCAAATACACTTTAGACAAAGTATCCTGTAGGCAGTCACTCCCTTGATCAAACCTCCTGTTTTAAAATGAATTGGGCAAGAATAGGCTTAAATTCTCTGACCTTTTATCAGGGTGGAACAGATCCACCTCTATGAGCTGTCTTAATGTCCAATACACCAAGTAACCACACTCTAGGTCAGGAAATATTATTTGCGGACACACTTGTTGTCAACAACTTTGAAAGAGTAAAAATAAGCTCCAACTCTCTGACCTTTAGTCAAGGTGGAACAGGACTCACATCTGTGGACCCCCACACTCACCTGAACTCAAAATTTAACTAATTTAGCTAGTATGTCAGGCTTTCTTTTGGACCACCGACCAGCTCTCAAATCAAGGCACAGAGAGTTATTAGTTTTGAATGCTCGCTTTATCTTAGCTCTTATTTCTTGCTAGCTCTTTTATATCCTGTTTCTCTTCATCTATGTTTTGCCTCAGGGCTTTTTACCTTTCTTTCCTTCTGTATATCTTACTTTCACTGCTTCTCATGTCTAGCTGGCCAGTGCCTGCCTTCTGGCTGCAGACATGTCCCTCTCTTTCTCCCTTGTTCTTCTCTTGAGCCTAGATTTCTCCTACTTATTCTTTCTACCCACCAGCCCGCCTATCCTTCTCCTGCCTAGCTGTTGGCTGTTCAGCTTTTTATCCAACCAATCAGGTGTCTTAGGCAGGCAAGGGGAAACAAATGCAGCACACCTTTACATCATTAAACAAATGCAACACAGACAAATGTAACACATCTTTACATCGTTAACAAAGGCAGCAGAAACAAATGCAACACCTCTTTACATCGTTAACAAAGGCAGCGGAAACAAATTAACACACCTTCACATAGTTAAAATCATATTCCACAGCATAAACAAATGTAACATATCTTTGTCGGGTTGAAATATTCCACAGCAAGATAGTCTTCTAGTCAGCTTGTCTGGGGATCACCTGTCTGCCTCCCAAGCACAGTGCACTGTGTCTACCCAACATTTACAAGGATGCTGAGGATTGAACACAAGTCTCCACACATTTAACAGCAAGTTCTTTACCACTGAACTGTCTCCGAAGGATTCTGTAGCCCATGCTGATCTGAAAGACATTATGTAGCCCAGACTGGCCTCCAACTCACAGCTATACTCCTGCCTCAACCTCCTGAGTGCTGAGGGTCTGTGTGTGTACCAGCATACCTGACCATTTGCAATGATGAAAGTATTTCTGGTGCCCTAAGGACAAAGTTTTTTTTTTCCTTTGGTTTTTCGAGACAGGGTTTCTCTGTAGCTTTGGAGTCTGTCCTGGAACTAGCTCTTGTAGACCAGGGTGGCCTTGAACTCACAGAGATTCACCTGCCTCTGCCTCCCTAGTACTGGGATTAAAGGTGTGTTGCAGTTTTCTTTTTCTTAAGATTCATCTGTATTGATGAAGATGAGAAAACTCTGTTTCAGAGCAGAGAGGGTGAGTGCATGACTATGGACTGCATTGTGATGTGTCACGTCCCCTAGGAGATAGCTGCTGATCAGATAGTTTGAGTCGCAGTTTTAAGTCACAGATCCTGTCACATATGTTACTAACCATTGCTATAGGAAAGTTTTCACTGTTTGAGGGAGTTCTCAGACTGTAAAGCCTATGCCTGGCCCCAGGGTAGCACAGTTGCCATGTCAGGCCTGCAGATGTGACTTTGAAGAAGCACAGGATCGCTTTACAGAATCTTTGATGATGAAGAAGGAAGCTAGAAATGGACAGTTCACTTTTAAGCAAAATTTCTTTCACACAGTTCATATTTTCTCTTTCTTGTGTAAAATGGAGAAAGTTGTAGCTATAGAAAGAGGCAAGCCCTGAGAAACCACTGCCTTCCCATTTATCTGATGTCTCAAACCAGCGTGGACGTACACCTGATTGCAGAGGGGAGACTCAGTAAAAACAAGTGTCTGCTTCCAGCCTCTCAAAATGCACCTGTGTTGGTCCAGGAAGATGGCCCAGGGGTGCTGCCAATATTATGGCCTGAGTTTGACCCTCAGAACCCACATAGGAAAAGGAGAGCTAATTCCTTGGATTGTCCTTTGACCTCTTCATGTGCACGGTGGCTTATTTACCCTCTGACACATGAACAAATACATAAGTGTGAGAAAAAGTTAGAACTGACTGAAGTTATTAGATTCTCATGTTTTACCTCATGTGTTCACATGAACACTTTTCCTTCTAGCCTGATAGTGGTGGTGCACACCTTTAATTCCAACACTCAGGAGGCAGAGGCAGGTGGATCTCTGTAGTCTAAGGTCAGCCTGGTGTACAGAGTGAGTTCCAGGACAGCCAGGACTACACAGAGAAACCCTGTCTTGAAAAATCAATTCTTTTTCCTTTTATTTCTTTTATATGCAAAAGCTACATTTTCAAATTACCATTGTATTTTAGTTCATATAAAGATGTTTGTGACAAATGATGAGGCAGTTCCTCAAAAATTTAAATAGAGAATTGCAGTAATACCCAGTAGTCCTGCTTTCTGTATGGACCCAAAAGTGAGGGCACTGCAGCACTGGTCACAGTAACCATAAGGAGGAGGAACACAAGACCAAACCAAAATGTGATCTATATAAACAATGAAGTCGTATTTGGACCTAAAAATTAAAGTTCTGACGTGTGCTACAAAATGAATAAAACCTGAAGACAACCTGTGAAGTAAGCCAGTCACGAAAGATCACTGTGCAATTCTACTTTATGAGGTGACTATAGTCAAATTCATGGAGTAGAAAATAGAGCGGTCTTGCCAGGGATGCAGAGATGGGGAAATAGAGTTGTTATTTAGCAGGGAAGTCCAGCGAGGGCAGATAAAAAACTTGTGGGGCAGGATGCTTGAGGATGGCCATCATTACACCACAGAGCAAATGTACTTGGTGCTTGGAAATGGTTAAAAGATAAAGTATATGTTATGTATTTTAACACAGTAAAAAAAATTCATAAGAATGATTATTACTTTTATAGAAAACACAAATTTAATTTATTAAATATATATTATAAACTGATCTTCAAATTATGGACTCATTTCTTAGTCTTTTTTTTTTCAGCAGAGTCTCAGTATGAAGTTCTGACTTTACCATGCAGACCAGGCTGGCTTTGAATTTACAGAAATCTAATGCCTCCGCCTCCCATGTGCTGGGATTACAGGCGTGTGCTAGCACACTCTGCATTTTCTAGTCTTTAAATTGTTTGTTAGTAGTCATAGTAAGAATGTGTATGATGCATGTGTGGGGGAGGTGTGCAGGCCGTGTACTGATGTGGGAGGGTCATCTGTCTATGTGTTACTTTCATTGGTTAATAAAGA
>LOEQ01000168.1:260405-278130 GCA_001685075.1 Bramus lutescens
TAATGGGCCAGGCAGTGCTTAAATAAATACAGTTTTCCATGTAATTATTTTGGGGTAAAAGCTAGCCGTGCGGGAGCCGGGCGGGGTGAAAAACAGGCCTGTTCCCCCATCGCTACAGTGTACTTCTTTTCTTCCTCCCTTACGTGGATCCCAGGGATTGAACTTGGATTGTCAAGCTTGCATTATTAGAAGGCAAGGGTCTATACCTGCTGAGCCATCTTGCTAGTTCCTCAGTCTTCCTAATAATCCAAATAAGATATACTGTTATGGTAACCACATTTGTTGCAATTTATAAGCTCATTTTGATCTTCTTTTTATGCAATTAGGAAAATCAAGAAGACCTAGGCCTGTGGGAAGAGAAATTTGGAAAATTTGTGGATATCAAAGCTAATGGTAAATTGTCAAAATTAAGGATATAATGTTAAAATAGTTCATTCCAAAATATCTAAATATTTATATCATTTGATGGTGGGAGTTACAGATCAGTGATAGAATGCCTGGCTAATGTAGGGGGTATACTGGGTTCAATCCCCAGTGCCATAAATAAATAAACAAATTGTTGACAGAGGTTTCTGTTCCACCCAGTCCTGTAGCCGTTCAGTCCCAAAGAAACACACAGAGGCCTACATTAATTATAAACTGGTTGGCCTATTAGCTTAGGCTTCTTATTAATTAACTCTTATATCTTACATTAGCCCACAATTTCTGTCTGTTTTAGCTGTGCCTTTTATCAGTAAGGCATTTTCATCTTCTGTCCTTTGCATCTGGGTGATGACTGCAGACTGAGCCTTTCCTCTTCCCAAAATTCTCCTGTTCTGGTTGCCCCACCTATACTTCCTGCCTGGCTGCTGGCAAATCAGCATTTTATTAAACCAATACCAGTGACAAATCTTTACAGGGTACAAGATCATTGTCCCACAGCAACAAATAAATAAATTCCTTAAGCTTTGGGTTTAAAACAAGTAACTTCTGTAAAATACACAGAACTCTCTGGGTTGGATTTCCTATTCTTCAATAATGCAGTGCAACAGAGATGTAATTGTGTACACCTTATGTAGGAATGAGAGGATAATGGGCCACGTGCAGCTTATGGGCTTAGGAAAGGGTCTGGGCCAGCATACTGCTTGTGTTCTGAGTAAACCAGACAGCTGGAAATGCCACATATTTTCATGAGACCCAAGTGATGAGAACCCAAGTTATACAGCTCATCTGCTCTAACATTTTTAACTAGTAATTCTCAATTCTCTTCGTCATTGTCACAGGTGCTAGCTACATGCCTATCTATGGCATTTCTCACCAGGCTTATCAATATGGTTGAGGGGATGGACTCACATATCACAGTCATGGAAAGTCATATCCTGAGGATCCAGGAAAGCCTTCTTGCTATTCTTAGGTAGTAGTTGTTAGGGAGCTATAGACAAGGTTGACAGGAAGATTATCAGTCAGAAGAGAAGCACAAACTCAGCAAAGATTGAACATGCTCAGTATCAGGGGAAAAAGAGCTGCAGCACACAGCTCAGACAACATAACTAGTAAGTGACGGAGCTTTGCGTTCATACACATTATGTGTAACACCCACTTTCACATACACACCCATTGCATCCACCAGTGCCCAGACATCACAGCATCTTACAGTCAATACACAGCATTGATTGGTAGGGGCAAGTTCAGACCTCTCTACTCCCAGCCAAGTTGTTAGCTATTAGCTGAATCTTTTAGATTGGCCCATTTGAGAAGCAACTCAACCATGAACCTGGTCTCTACAGGTCCTTCCTCTGTTGGTTTGGATTTCTCCTTCCATGGATTTGAACATCTCTACGGTATCCCTCAACATGCAGAGTCACACCAACTTAAAAATACTGGGTAAGTAGCAGCAAGATTTCTTAAGTGATCTCTGCCTTGATATCACTTATGGAGTTAAGAAGCCTTCCTAGTAGTTTTTCAGGTGCTGAACAGTATCAGAGAATTGAAAGTAGGTAAGAACACACAAGTGAGGTTCTGTACATTTATTCTGTCTCTGCTCTTGACTGTGAACGTCTGTAGTAATGGACTGCAGTCTGTAACTGTAAGCCAAAGAAGCCCTTGCTCCCTTGGTTGCTTTTTGTGAGAGTATCTGTTACAGTGACAGAAATAAAACTAGGATAGGACATAAAAGTTCCACAAAGCTGGCTTTTGACTTCCGCATGCGTACACACACACACACACACACACACACACATACACATTCATTAAAAGGCTGTAATAGTGAGCCCAAAATTACAGAAATAAAAATAAGGAGTAATTGGAATTAAAGTGGAGGAGGTTTGCTTTTACAGTGAAGGATATGTTTTTGTGGAACCCTGGGAGACTACCAAAAAGAAAATACTGATCTGGAAAAGGACTTTCACTCTAAAGAGGACAATGAGCCAGAGAACGTGGCATCTCCAGTACCTGTGATTCCCTTGGAGAGACCATTTCATGCTGACACTACTGACAAATGGATCCCAGGGCATCTGCCTAAAAGGAGCCAAAACCAAAAAGAAGCAGAGGCTGTTTGTTTAGTAGGTAGGCAGAGTGACTAGTCTCGCCCTCCAGCTCCAAGCTCCCCATCTCAGTTTTGTTCCAGATCTGGAGGTATGTTAGCTTGTGCGTCATTCCCTTAGCTGCAAAGAAATCTTCACACAGTCCATTAGCAGAGGGATTCAGTGTGGCTGCTCTTCTGGAGGATTCACAGGAGACCTTAGTAAAGGTATCTCAGGATCTAAGCCTGAGATTCCCAGGGAACCAGCAGAGACAAAGGGGGAGCTCATCAGACAGATTAGGCCAGGAAACCTTTAGGCAAGTGATAAGAGATGAGTCTTTGTAGGGGAATGGCTTTATATAGGGTCTTGTTACAAGTCCAGGCTGTCTAGAAGTTGTTATATAGCCCAGGCTGGCCCCTAACTCACAGTTCTCGTGTCTCTACCTTCAAGTGATAGGAGTGTAAGTGTGTGCCTTCATGTCTGGCAGGAGGTGAACAGTCTGTTTACAGGAGACAATGAAGCTGTTCTAGTCATTAGCAATCCACTTGTGTATTTGGTGATAAACCTCCTCTGTTTTTCAGGGATGGAGATGCATACCGTCTTTATAACCTAGATGTCTATGGATATCAAATACATGACAAAATGGGCATTTACGGTTCAGTGCCGTATCTCCTGGCCCACAAACAGGGCAGGACTGTAGCTGTTTTCTGGCTGAATGCCTCAGAAACACTAGTGGAGATCAACACGGAGCCAGCAGTTGAGGTGAGCCATGGAATGTAGTTACCATACTGCAGTCAGTCAGAGCCTTTTTCTTTAACAGCAGCATTTTTCTGTGACCAAGAGCTTTGCAGTGTAATTGACAAATGTTAGTAGGAGCTACCAAATGTAGACAGATTCACTTAGAACAGGGGCCTATAATTTACAGTGAAATTTCTCAGATTTCCGTTGCATCCTTTTCCAGTATGTCCTGACCCAGATGGGCCCACCAGCTGCCAAACAAAAGGTCAGGTGTCGAACTGATGTGCGCTGGATGTCAGAGAGTGGAATCATTGATGTTTTTCTGCTGACAGGGCCTACACCTTCTGACATCTTCAAACAGTACTCATCCCTCACAGGTACTTGCGTGGAGATTGCTGGGTCCTCACTCCATTATGTTTTGTCTTTCCTATGTATCATCACTGCAAATTAATATTTTTCTACACTATGTATAAATCATAAACAACGTCCCTACATATTTTAAGTAGTAAGCACTTTTCTTCCTGTCATCATTACATCCAGACAAGCTAAACATGACACTGGACTGCCCACTCTCTAATCCCTAACACTTCATATGCCTGCTTGGAGCCTTTAGTCTCTGGGAATAATCTCCTTGTAGCTAAGGAGTATTCCACCCTGAACTTTTAAATGTGTTCTTCTTGTGCTGGAGAGATGGCTCAGCGATTAAGAGCATTGCCTGCTCTTCCAGAGGTCCTGAGTTCGATTCCCAGCAACCACATGGTGGCTCACAGCTATCTGTAATGAGTCTGGTGCCCTCTTCTGGCATGCAGGCATACAGGCAGACAGAATACTGTATACATAATAAATAAAAAATATAAATGTGTTCTTCTCTGTTAAAATATACTTCTGACTTTAGCAATAAAATATTTGTTCTTTAAGAAACTAAAGGCTAGGGCTAGTGAAATGTCTTGATGGATAAAGATGCTACCAAGCCTGAAGACCTGATCACAGGGACCCACATGGTAGAAATAGAGAGCTAACTCCCACAAGTTGTCTCCATATGTGTGCACACACACATACACATGCATAAACATATACACACATACATACACGAGCTAAATAAATGGGAACACACATGCTTTGCTCCTTGCAGGATAGCCATCTTTCTCCTTCCTTTGCCCTAGGCTGGTAATTGGGTCAGCTAGACTGGAAGTTCCTTTCCTCAGAACTCAAAGGCATTTCTCCCTTGTCCCCTGTATTCTCACTCCAAAACCATCCATTGTTTTCCTTCCCACATGATCTGAGCCACCTTCCTCATCACTAATATTGTGAACATTTACAGTGAGTTCCCTTGATGCATTCCTTTCAAATGGTCTCTGTACTGAGGGTGAGACATGGACACTTTCAGTCTTAGTGTCCGTCAGTCCTGGGAAAGTCTGCTGTTCCTTTCGTAGTTTTCACATCTGTATTCTTTCTCCTTTTTTCTTTTTGCCTCTTTTCTGAAAATTTTTCTCCATCTTGTTTCCCAGGACATCCGTTTATGTTATCATGTTTCTAATGTTGAGGGTATTCCTATCTCTGATCCTGCCTGTGTGCTCATTGTTTCATGATGCCCTAGTCTGCTTTGTGAGTCTTTTGTCTTTTTTCATCCTTAGAGATACTGATGAAGATGGCTTTTTAAAGATTTTATTTTTATTTTAAAACTATGTATGTGTTGAGATAAAGTGCCTACACGACCTAGAAGAAGGTATCTGAGCCCTGGAGCTGGAGTTACAAGTGGTTATATGGCTCTACATGGAAGCCCTTGGTGGCTAGATGAGTCTGGTACCACTTGAGGAGCATGTGGGCGTCCATGTCTTTGAGGTTTCTAGAGCAGGGAGGTGCTACTACTCTCTGCCTTTGAGCCTTCCTCACACATTTTGCATAGCTCAACAGACACCACCTCCCCCTTACTGCCCATGCTCCTGACCTGTGTTGAACAAACTGCCCTTTGGTTTGCTCTTTTGTTTCAAAGCTGCTTTTTTTGTGGTAATTTTCATGAATCAGTTCTCTCCTTCCACATTGCGAGACCCAGGGACTGAACTCAGGTCATCAGGCTTGGTGGCAAGAACCTTTACCCACCAAGCCATCTCACTGCCCTCATTTCTTTTAAGACAGGGTCTCATGTATCTCAAGCTGGTCTTGAAGTTTCCATGTAGCCAAGGATGACTTTGAACTTCTGATTCTTCTACCTCTACCTCTCCCAAGTACAGGGATTACAGGCATGCGTTGTAGAGTGCTGGGAATTTTGAACCTAGAGTTTTGTGGACACTAGGCAAGTACTCTACCACCTGAGCTATATCTACAGCCCCCACGTTGCCATTTTTTATGTCTTATTGTAAAAGAAATTATGAATAGAATTCTGATCTTGAGGTACAGGTCTCTTTATAAACTGATCTTTCTGGTTCCATCTCCTCTCAGTCTCACACTGTGACCCTGCAGTGTTTTTTTCTCTAAGACTACATGTACTTCTTTGCCTGTGTCTCTATTCTCTGTTCCTATGAGCTCTACCTAGTCTCCCTGCCTGGCATCCTCATACTTATTCAAGGCTTCCATCCATCTTACCTGCCTTGGGAAACCTCTAAAGATTCCACATTACTCTATAAACAGAATGAATGTGTTCCCACAGCACTAGACTGATACCGTTAACATAGCAGATATTTCAGTGCAGGGTTTATTTATAAGCCTGCCCCATCACCCTAACTACCACTTTCTTCAAGGCAGGTTCTAGTTTTTCTTTTCCTGGTTAGTCTATGCATGTCAAGCTCAGTGTTTAATCACGTGTAGAAAATGGGGAGATATTCACTGGTTGAATAACATCCGTGGCCTCCATTGTCATCTTTTTTAGGCACACAAGCCATGCCCCCTCTTTTTTCCCTGGGGTACCACCAGTGCCGCTGGAACTATGAAGATGAGCAGGATGTGAAGGAAGTGGATGCAGGTTTTGATGAGCATGACATTCCATATGATGTCATGTGGCTGGATATAGAGCACACCGAGGACAAGAAATATTTCACCTGGGACAAAAAGAGATTCGCAAATCCCAAAAGGATGCAAGAGCTACTCAGGACCAAAAGACGCAAGGTGAAGCCAGCCTGGCATTGAAAGCTTTCTAATCCCAACGTTAGATTTGATTTGGCACATCAGCAGAGGAAGACCCTCTGGTGGAAGAAAATTATTGTGAACATAGTGCCTTCCAGTGTAACAGTAACTGTGAGGACAGAAGACAGATGCGAAAATGCGGTGACGCCATTCATCCCTGCCACAGTTGTGTAAGCCCCCGGAACAATGAAGGGGCCTGAGTTGGTGGCAGCTACCTTGCTGTGATAGCACCCTTCTCCACTAAAAATTTGGTCTCATTGTCAGAATTGGTGGTACTACACAGATACCAAAAGCAGAAAAGTGTCTCACATCATGAGTCCTTCTGGAGAGAGCAGGGCTGTCTCCTACCTACCTTGAAAATGACTTGAGAATGCTGGGAAAGGGGCCCAGCTTGGAGTCCCTGGTGGCGGACAGGTGGTACTGGGATGAGAGTTCTTCCACATGGGCTGGGTTGTCTAAACTTCCTGCCTCTGACCATCAGAGCTTGTTTTGTCAGGATGACTGCTGGTGGGCAGGAGGGAAAGAGGAAGTGGTAGGATTTGGAAGTCTTAACAACAGAGGATCAGTGGGGACCAAGATGGCTCAGCAGGTAAAGGTGCTTGCCCCACATCTGACAATCTGAGTTTGATCCTAGGATCCCATGTGGTAGAAGGATGAAACCAGCTCATGCAGCTTGTCCTCTGACCTCCACATGCACACCATGACAAATATGTCTCCCCTTGCTCCGCACACAAATTGATAAGTGTAATTTTTAAAAAAATGTAACCAGATTCTTATTTTTTTATATACATGTTTCACTGACATACTCTCTCTGTAAATTTGGTCAAGGAAAGAACTGAAATTTAAAGGGAGAAGGAAAGAAGCCACAGAAAAGTACATAATTTCTAATGTACCTCTTTCCTGTTCTAGAGAGTTGGGGTGAAGGAGGGATAGCAGTAATGAACTCACAAAAATCCACCTCCCCTTATCTCCCAAGTGCTGGGATTGAAGGCATGGACCACCATGCCCAGTCCTAACCCCCTAATTTCTTAATTAATTAATAACTATAATTTGCCAAGCACTTAGTTGTGGGCTAGACAGTATGATAAAGCATATTATTCCTCCAGCTACAAAACTCTCAGGTTGGCCTTATTACCCATTTTTCAGATGAAGGGGTAGCTTGCAGTGGTTGGTAGTTTGCACTGAGGATTGAACCCGGGTCTTCTGCAAGAGCAGCCAGTGATCTTAACAGCAGAGAGCCATTTCTCCAGCCCCCAGTTATGGTGGTTTTTGTGAGGCAAATGTTTAAGTTGTTATGCTAGAGGCCTTTGAGTAAGTGGGGAAAGGCAATGAATGACAGAATACTTAACAAATTCCTGCAACTCAACAACTTCAAAAGGTCCAAACACTTAAAAACAATTGACAAGGACTTGAATAGATAGATAGTCCACCAAAGAAGATACTGAAATCAAAGATAGCCAAGAAGCATGTGAACACATGCTCCTTGTAGAACTTGGGCTCCAGGGATCAAACTCAGGTCTTCATGGTTAGCAGCAAGCACCCTTAGCTGCTGAGCTGTCTCATCAGCTTTATTTAGTTGTTGTTACTATTTTGATGTTTTGGTTTGGTAGGGGCTCATGAGGGGATGGGTACACACATACACCTGTAGAAGCCAGAGGACAGCCTTGTGTCATTTCCTAGATACTGTCTAGCTTCCTGTTTTCTGTTGTCTCTAACTGACTTGGCTGGCCAGGGTACCCTGTGGACTGTATACCTGTCCCCACCTTCCTAGTGCTGGCGTTACAAACATGTGCCACCATGCCTGACTTTTTCACATGGGTTCTAGGGCTCAAACCCAGGTCCTCATGCTTGCAAGGCAAGTACTTTTCCGGCTAGTTATCTTCCCAGGACTGTTCTTTATTCCTTTAATGATCTATTTCATCAGTGTTATCTTTGCCTCTAAATACCTAAGAAGTTAAGACCTTGCCTATTTAATCCTTTCTTATAGCACCTGACATCACAGATAGAATCTTAATAAATGTCATCTTAAAGGTGTAGATGGGGGCTGAGATGGCTCAGTGGGTCAAGGTACTTTGCCACCAATTCTGAGAAACTTGAGTTCAAGCCCCAGAAAACATGTGGTGGCAGGAGAGAACCTATTTCTTATAGACTAACAAACAGACACACACAAAATACATAAATAAATGCAACATAATAGTAAAGATGATAAACCACAATAATTATAAAAGAGGATTTACCTCGGTTTGATAACAATTTTTTTGTTTGTTTTTCGAGACAAGATTTCTCTGTGTAGCCCTGACTGTCCTGGAACTGACTCTGTAGACCAGGCTGGCCTTGAACTCACAGAGATCTGCTGCTTCTGCCTCCTGATTGCGCCACCCCTACCTGGCTGATAACAGTTTTAGTGAAAGGTCATAGGGATTTAGTAATGTCCAAACTTTTCCATGAGTTGGGAACACCTGAATGAACACAAGCCTCATAAAGCTGACATGCTCTCTAAATCTCTGTCCTGACAGCTTGTGGTTATCAGTGACCCCCACATCAAGGTGGATCCTGACTACTCAGTATATGCTAAAGCCAAGGAACAGGACTTCTTTGTGAAGAACCCAGAAGGTGGCGACTTCGAAGGCATATGTTGGCCTGGTATGGTATCGCTTGTTTCCACTTGTGCTGTCCCAGTTAATAAAACGTCTGTGACCAGCATTCTCGTTCCTCATGGGCATGTCTTTCTCTTCCAGCCTCATTCTTAGCACCTTTAAGGGAGATAGGCCATCACCTTTCATAACACCTGGTGCAGAGAACTGAGTGCATTCATCAAGTTAGTGATCAGATGAATGAGTGAAAATGGGAAAACAGGCTAATCTCCATGGCAGCTATGTCTCTAAACAAACAGACATAGGAAGTAAGGAGTGAGGACAGCCTGGGATGGGAGGCAGGATAAAGAGTGGTCAAGCGCTCCCATGTGATTGCTCTTTGTCCTTTTAGCTCACAGTTTCGACTTTCAGTCTTTCCTGAGTGGCCTCCGCTGCCTGTGGAGCTCTAGATACAATAGTCGTTAGTCTAAAGCCTTGTTAGAAATTCTCCAAAGACTAGAAGAAATCACCACGGTGTCATAAATCCAAGGAGAAGCCTCTACCTCCCTTTTCTCCCTTGAGCCATTGGAAGAAGTCCATGTTCTCTTTAAAAACAGGGTTCACTGCAGAGTAGTGGATGTCCTACCTGGCTTTCTCAGCCATTAGTGAAGGATGAGCTCCATCCTGACACTTGTTCACTGGCTTGCCCATGGGCTCTGGTGTTGAAAGGGTTACATTTTGTCTCTTTAAAGATTGCTTTTGTTCACTTGTTACACACCGTGCCTGTCTCACTTGTCTTTTGTGTTTGACATAAGGTATCCATTGATAACTCTCATATCTTCTTTTCCACACATCTTGTGTAAAGACCACTTCTTGACAGACTGCCTGCTGTTGTACTCTGCAGGTCTCTCGTCCTACCTGGATTTCACCAATCCCAAGGTCAGAGAGTGGTATTCCAGCCTTTTTGCTATTCCTGTTTATCAGGTTGGTTTTTATTCTTTTTCTGCTTCCTAGTTAACCTGAAAGATGAAAGGAAAAGGTAGTTGCTTAGAACTGCTTTTATTAAGTAGTTTTTGATATAATGCATATATAAAAGGCAAGAATAGATACCACATTATAGACTTTGATGGTATTAGGAAGGTATTATTACTAGATGTATAAAAAGCTGTGGTTTTGCCTATATCAAAATATAGTACAATGGATGTTAATTCTATTTTCTAATTACTATGTATATTTTAATATAAAACCTATTTTATAACTATTATTGAAAAGTGATATGAAGCCAGACGGGGGCCCCAGTAATCACAGCACTAGGGAAGATGAGTGGAATTGCCTTCAATTCAAAGCCAACTTGGACTACAGAGTAAAACTCTGCCTCAAGGAAAACACTGGCTATGGTGATGCATACCTTTAACCTCAGTTCACAGGCAGAGGCAGAGGAATCTTTGTGAGCTGGAAACCAACCAGGTCTATATAACAAGTTCCATGACAACCAGGAATACATAGAAAGACCCTGTCTCAAAAAGAAAAGACTTAGAACTAGGAAAATAATTCAGTTGACAGAGTGCTTGGCTAGCAGGCTTGATCTCCAACACAGCAAAGACCGTGGTAGTACATGCCTGTAATTCCAGCATTTAGGAGGTGGAGGCAGAAGGATCAGAAGTTAATGTCAATCTTCAGCTACTTAATCAAATTCAAGACCTAAGCAACATGAGAGCTTTTCCAAAACAAAAAGGGAAAGAAGGAAGGGAGAAAGNAGGGAGGGAGGGAGGGAGGGGAAACAAACAAAAAGCCCCATCAGCAATAAAGTGGCTATGACAAGTGTGA
Organism: Bramus lutescens; assembly: GCA_001685075.1. Taxonomy (NCBI): domain Eukaryota; kingdom Metazoa; phylum Chordata; class Mammalia; order Rodentia; family Cricetidae; genus Bramus; species Bramus lutescens. Next base: position 271,165 of record LOEQ01000168.1, read on the forward strand.
AATTATCTTACAAACCAGTGGTTCTCAAAACCTGTGTCAAAACTGCTTAGGGGGTCAACTGACCCTATTACAGGTCACATATCAGATATCCTGCATGTCAGATATTTACATTATGATTCATATAGTAGCAAAATTGCAGTTATGAAGTAGCAATGAAAATAATTTTGTGGTTGGGGGTCACCACAACATGAGGCACTGTATTAAAGAGCTGCAGCATTAGGAGGTTGAGAACCACTGTTACCAATTATAATGTATTGATAAAAGCAAAATTTAATAATTAAAATCTTAAAAGAACCATGGAAAGAAGTGGAGGTCACGTTAGAGACCTGCCTTTAACTAGTCATGGTGATGATGACAATCATGATAATACCTAACACAAACTGAATGCAAGCCACATCCCAAGTGCTGTTTTAAGCATTTGATGTGCATTACCCCATTTCTTCCTTATAAAAATGCTCTAAATTGGAACTATAATTAAATTTTAACCACAAATGTAAGAAAATTGAAGTGTGGAGAGTTTTAAAACCCACAAAGTTCACCCATTTACTAAGTGATAGACTCAATATTTGAATTCTGATCTATTTGTCTCCTAAGCTCTGCTCTTAGGCACAAGATGTTTGCTTCTGAACATAATTGATTAGGAAGGAGACTAGAAAAATACTTAGAATAGTATAAACAACAATCCTTAGACAAAATATGGCTACAGTCATTCACTTCATGGCTGCTTTCATAATACTGTGCCAGAGTAGAATAAATGAAAGAGCTCTTATGATCCACAAAGATGGCAATGTAAATTATCTAGATCTTTATAAAAAAGAAGGGGAGGAGAAGAAAATGTGCTGATCTTTGAGGTAGAAATGCTAAAAGAAGACTGAAGGCAAATATTTTGAAACTATACAGCCTTGTTCTTAGAAGTGCATTTGCTTAGAAGCCAGGCATGGTGGTGCACACCTTTAATCTCAGCACAGAAAGGCAGCAGCAGGTTATCTCTGTGCCTGTTGTACAGCCTGTGTACATAGTGAGTTCCAGGACAGCAAGAGCTACATAATAGAGAGACCCTATCTCAGAAAAAAAACTGAATTAGCTTAAAAGTAGTTAAGGAAACATATAGACCACCTTCAAGCATGGTAAAGATCATCTATCATGTAGATAAGGTCTCAGGTGTGTTCTGTAGTGTCCTGGAAGGAAACTAGGCCATATTAGGACATGGTGTAAAGAACATAGCATTAAGAAATAGTGGAATGAGCTTCCTGAGACTCCCTGTACTGATACTCAAATGCTGAGAGACCATGAATTTTATAAAAAGAATTTTGATACCATTTTCAGTAGATGGAAAGAACACAAAGTATAGAAGATGTACAAACAGATAACTCAACTGTCAAGTCTTTCAGAGTATTAGTGAAAAAATTAATTCATGTATAGTAATAATTGCCTTTAGTTCAGAGTTGTAGCAGAGATTTCTCAGCTTTGGATAAGATCAAGTGAAGACTTATAGTAGATAGTGGATTATACAGAGCCCAGTAGTAAGTATTCACAACTTTTCTGGCACATATTCCCTAAGGGTGTCATTGTGTGAACTTACAGGGCAGTTGTATTTAACAGACAATATAGTGCAGCATAATTATCAAAAAAATTTATTGATAACTTTCTTTGAGTCAGATACTGTTGTAGGTGCATGGAATTTTTATTGAACAAATCAGACAGAATTCACAACCCAATAGACATAAAAATAAATAAGAAAGAAGAGAGAAAAAGAGTATCCCTGAGGGAGGATTCTCATGAACAGGGTTCACTTCCTAGGGATCAACGGACATCCTCTTCATATGGAATGACATGAATGAGCCCTCGGTCTTCAGAGGACCAGAACTAACCATGCGAAAGAATGCTGTTCATTATGGCAACTGGGAACACAGGGAACTTCACAACATCTATGGATTTTATCAAGTAAGACATCCAAATTAGAAGTCAACTAGATTCATGTCCCTGCCTCTAGACAGGGAATCAGTTCTGTAGTCAAGTGCACTGTGCACACTCTTTGTGTGTCTTTGTTGTCAACTGCAGTGAGTCTTAGATTATAGCTAATTTATTATTGCTCCCTCTACTTTCTTTTCCTTTTACAATAAACCTGATTAATTTTAAACTATTATATATGACATTTAATACTACTAGAATATTTGTATTGGCACAGGCAACCTACAAATATGTTAACAAAGGTAATTAAGGCAAGGTTTTAAGATTTCATATATATCCATCCTATTGCTAGCTTATCTGAGGTTGGTGGCACACATGTGCAATCATAGTATTCATGGTACAGAGGGATTGTGAATTCAAGGCCAGCCTGGCCTACATAATGAGTTCTAGGCCAACCTAGACTATACAACAAGACTGTCACAAAAGCAAAAAGCAGACAAGGGCTAGGGATGGCTCAATACATAAGAGTTCTTGCTGCTCTTCCAGAGGACCTGAGTTTAGTTCCCAGCACCTATATTGGGCAGCTCAAAACAGCCTGTAACTCCAGCTCCAGAGGATCCAACACTTTCTTTTGGCCTTCAGAGGCACCTACACAGGTACTCACATATACTTAAATTTTAAAAATATTTTTAAAGGGGCTAGAGAGATGATTAAGTGATTCAATCCCCAGCATCCACCTGGTAGCTAACAATCATCTATAATTCCAGTTCCAGGGCCTCCAGAGTTCTCTTCTGACCTCCTTGAGCAGTATATGCATATAATACACAGACATATGGGAAAAAACCCACATATAAAAGAAAAAAATCTAAAAAAAAGTTTTAAAAAATCAAACAACATGTGTGTGTGTGTGTGTGTTTATACATACACATGTATATTCCCTAACATTCACACCAGGAGAGCAAGGCTTAACATGTAGATTTATATTTTAATAAGTATATGTCTTAGTTTCTATTGCAGTGATAAGACACCATAGCCAATGTAACTTATAAATGAAAGCATTTAATTTATCTTACGGATTTCAGAAAGTTAGAGACCATGGTGGCATAGCAGAGGATCAGCTGAAAACTCATATCCTGGTCCATAATCGCAAAGCTTTAAGAGGGAGGCACACTGGGAATGGCACAAGTTTTGAAACCTCAAAGCCTCCCCCTGGTGATACCTCCTTCAACAAGGTCACACCTCCTAATCCTTCCCAAATAGTTCCTCCAACTGGGGACCAAATATTCAAATATATGAGCCATTCTCATTAAAACCACCACAGTATACTTTTAAGATGTGCAAACTTTTCTACTTTGCTCAGCCTTCTGAATAAAGGTTATTGTCTTCTCTCTGCTAATCATATCCAAAGATTGAGAATCATTTACCCTAACTTATATTTGTGAGTCTTTGTCATTTTTAGAATAAGATTGCGTGACTACAGGTTCCCACAGTTGCTATTTTCTATGAGAGCTGTTGGCTGGATATAGCCTTTTTCAAGTAATACATGTTTATTTCTCAGTAAGCTTTTTGCTTTAGTTGCTAACTGCCTCAGGGAATTTCTTATGCAGGCAGAAGTGGACACTTAACCTCTCTGAACTCACTCTTTTGATCAATGAAAATCATTTGACTCACAGATTATTATGTATATTGTAAGTAAATGTATTATAAAATGCCTTCCAATAGTACCACTGAATAAATGATGCCTTGGTTTTTCGTTGTGTTGTGTATTTGTTTTCTGCAGTGCTGGGGACTGAACCTTGGGCCTCAGGCATGCTGGGTAGCCACTCTTCTACTTGCCCACATCCCCATTCCTGTTTATTTCACTGGCATTGCTAACCAAATAAATGTTTCCATCTTTTCTAGGCAAATTGGTATCATTCATTGTATCATCAAATAGACTTACTGAGTTTATTATTTCCCTTTTCCTAGTCCTTCCAACAGTAACTTTTCTCATGTTAGTAGTCTATTGAGGATGTTGGCAGGATGCCCTCACCCTGTCTCCTCTTTCCAATTTTCTCCATTGACTTACAGCAAATGGCGACTGCAGAAGGATTGATACAGCGATCGAAAGGGAAGGAGAGACCCTTTGTCCTTTCACGTTCTTTCTTCGCTGGATCACAAAAGTATGGTAAGAAATGACTCACATTATAAAATACAAGGTAGCTGCCCATCCTTTTCTTTTGAGCACTGTTTATTGTATATGCTACCTGCTGCCACTGAGTTCCTGTTCAACAGCCTTATAACTTAGAGTGTAGAACCTGATGTGCTCTGACATGTGTATTTTATACTATGAATAAATGGTCTGTAGGTCCCTCAGTTGGTAGAGTAGACGGCCTAGTAGGTGAGGGGCCCTGGGTTTAATGCTCAGCACCATATAAACCCAGGCAAAGTGGTGTATGTTTGTAATCTTAGCACTCAAAGGTCATCTTGGGCTTCCTGAGACCCTGTCTCCATCCCTTACCCCAAAAGCCAATTTTCATCAAGTTTAGTACTTTTTTTCTACTGAAGAAATGGTCACTTACTTGTTGAGAGAGTGACTTCAGAGTATTCAGTTTTCTGGCATAGTCATCTGACCCTATCTTTTTGACTTGTGAAAAACCAGGGAAACATATCTCTAACATACGACTCAGCCAGCTAGCTGTTCCATTTAGAAGTGGAGCTTAAAATAAGCCTGGCTGTTTGCTTGTTGTCAGGGTCATCTATGACTGAATCTGGTTTACCAGCTGATACACCTGTGGCAGAAAGGCTATTTTAAGGCCCCTGTCCTTGCATAAGTAATTGAGAGCATAGGTCCTATCGTAAAGAACCTTGCCTTTGTTGAATCGTAGACATTTTTAGGTCTCTTACTCAACCTCCCAAGACTAGCTCCTGTGTTCTTCAGCCAAAGGACAGAATAGTATCAACAGAAATGCTTACCATAGCATTAGACCTTGAGGCCAAAAGAAAAGTCTACATCTGTAACAGTAAAGGAAGGGACATACTATCATGAGGCAGTTTAAAATTTTACCTTAAATGGTTTTTTCATTTATTTTGGGGGTATGACACATGCCACCTGTCTAGAGGTCAGAGGACAACCTGGAGGGGCTAGTTCTCTCCTTCCTTAAAGTGGTAGTTTTAATTGTATGAGAATAAGTTTGTAACATTATGTAAGTTAAAAAAGAAAGTATGCCTGAGTGACATTCATTATCCTAATTATTAAAAATGTAAATGTAGTAATTTCAATCAGTAAAAAGAGTTCAGTAAAATATAGGAAAATTTAAGCCTGTAATCCAGACACTTGGGAGCAGAAGCAGGAGGATCAAGAGTTCAAGGTCATCATAGGCAACATAGGAAGTTTGAAACCAGCCTAAGATACAGGAGATTCAGTCTCAAAAAATGAATACATACATACATATATGAATGAATGAATGAATAAATAAATAAATAAGGGCCAGCAAGATGGCTCACAGGGTTAAAGCACTTGCTACCAAGCCTAATGACCTGAGTTCAATCCCAGGGACCCACATGGTTGGAAGTGGAGAACCAACTCCCACAATCCAGGCTACATAGTGAGTTCCTATCTCATTGAAAAAGAAACTGTAGGGAAAATTAGAGAGGGAGAGAATTAATAAAAAAAAAAGTTGATAGGCAGCAGTTTAAAAAGATAACAAGAGATATGGTTGTTAATGTTTCTTTTTCTTTTGGAGCTTTTGATACAGGGTTTCACTATGTAGCTCAGGCTGGCCTTGCACCTGTAGCAGTCCTCACGTCTCTCTATCCCCAGTGCTGGAACTGCAAGTTTGTGCTGCCCTGCCCTGTGCAGTCTATGTTATCTCTGAGTGAGCGCTTAGGTTCTGGGTCACTTCCTAGTCTGCAGTACTCAGTGTGATTATTTGCCTCTGTGTGTATTGAGGAGAACGTGGCCTTTTCTAGTCGCATGCTTGACCACTTGCTGTAAAGAATGTGTGGCTACTGTGGCTACACAACCATGTTAGCCATGATACACTGTGTGTCTACGTGAGCTTTTTTGATGAAAATGTTGCCACAGTTTCAAAATCTCTGTGTAGGTATAGCCAGAGCTCAATTGATGCCAAGGAAAAATTACTAGAGTGCTGTTTAAAAACAAAATCCCTTGAAAATATTTTTTCTCAGGCTGGAGAGGTTACTCAATGGTTAAGAGCGCTACTATTCTTCAGAGGACCTGAATTCAATTCCCAACACCCACATAGCAGCTCACAACTGTTCCAAGGGACCCAATGCCTTCAGACAGACATACATGCAGGCAAAACACCAATGTATATAAGAATTTTTAAAAATATTTTTCTCTGCCTATAGGCCAACTCAACAGAAGATTAAAACAAAAATATCTACGGAAACTGTTTTGGTAAAAGTATAGATGTTGCATAAACTCTTATCAACTGTAACGTAAACTGGAACTTTGCTTTAACAGTCTGACTTCTTGCCTAAATCTACTTAACAACTATATCACTAGGATAGAATATGGTTTACCATTCCCCTTATCTATAAAACAGAGCTAATAATATTTTTTGCCTGGTAGGATTGTCGTAATAATCAAGTGAGACAAGAAACCCAGAGTATATAGTTTTGCTTGTTTATTTTATTTTGTTCTTGTTTTCATTTTTGAGATAGGGTTTGTCTGTGTACTACTGACTGTCCCAGAACTCGCTCTATAGACCAGGCTGGGCTTGAACTCACAAAGATCAGCCTGCCTCTGCCTCCCCAGTGCTGGGATTAAGACATTTGCCACCACTGCCTTTTGTTTTATGAACCTTAATAACTTTTTAACATTAGAAAAATGATACTTTTCATAGAATTATCAGAATTTGTTTAAGGTGAAAAATCTGTTTCTGATTTTATTATTTTTGTCTTTTACAAATATGGGATGTAAACTGGGTAGTAGTGGCTCACGCCTTTAATCCCAACACTCAGGAGGCAGAGGCAGGTGGATCTCTGAGTTCGAGTCCAACCTGGTCTACAAGAGCTAGTTCCAGGACAGGATCCAAAGCTACAGAGAAA
>LOEQ01000168.1:278146-298206 GCA_001685075.1 Bramus lutescens
ATAATAATAATAATAATAATAATAATAATAACAACAACAACAACAACAACAATAATATGGAATGTAAATGAAATGAAGTGCATTGTATGATTTGTGTGTGTTTCATGCCTTGTTGTGGGCAATATAAGGTGCAGTCTGGACAGGAGACAACACAGCAGAATGGAACTATCTGAAAATTTCCATCCCAATGTTACTCACCCTTAGTGTCTCGGGGATCTCCTTCTGTGGAGGTAAGTTCATTCCTGGCTTGAGGTTTTGAGTGGAAAGAAATGAGAAGTTAGTCCTCAGTGCTCATTAGCTGTTTGCGACAAGGATGAATGCAGGAAAGAAAATGGTGGGTGGGGGCAAAAGGGTTGCTTCAAAATTTATCACACAGATTAAAGGTGGCTCACACCTTTAATCCCAGCCCTCTAGAGGCAGGGGTAAGAGGGTCTCTGTGAGTTCAAGGCCAATCTGTTCTACAAAGCAAACTTCAGGACAGTTAGCACTACACAGAGAGACCCTATCTCATAAAGAAATAAATACAAGTCTTACATATATCTTGTCTGAATTGAGGACAGGAAGTCAGGTAGTAGATGAGGCATCTGTTTTCGTCCCTCGTTCCCTCAGCACTACCTCCAGAGACCCAGTAGTAACTGAATGTTCCAGAAGCTCGCTTTTCTTCTTGAAAGTGGAAAGGAGGAGAGCACCACAAACAACTTAGCAAAACAAAAGCCAGCCCAGGGCTTAGTGTGCAGCCCAGGAGAGTGCTAGCCTGGTGTGCTCAAGGCCTTGGGTGTGATGGGCAGCAGCGTAGCCGAGGGATGAAGAGAGCCAGACTTACAGAAACACTTCTGCTCAGCAGATGTAAGATTCTGTGGCATAATTAACTGTTTTCTTCATAAAATGGGCTCAATTGGTACAGTGCTTTCCTAGCTTGCAAGAAGGCCTCTGTTTGATCCCCAGTCCCACAAAAAACAAGTATGGTCACACAGACTTAAGATTCTATAACTAGGACATGGAAATAGAAGGCTCAAAGGTTCAGGGTTGTCCTTAGCTAGTAGTAAGACTGAGGTCAGACCCAGCTATGTAAGACCCTGTCCAAAAAAAATACATGACTGTGGAAATGGCTCAGTCAGTGAAGTGGTTGCTACACAAACATGAAGACCTAAGTAAGTTCAGAACCCCAGCACCCATGTAAAAGAGCCAGGCATAGTGGCACATGCCTGTACCCTAGAGCTGGGGAGGCTGTGTAGGAGGGTCCCTGTTGATTGCTAGCCAGCCAATCTAGCCAAAAATAAAGTGGAGAGTGATTGAGGAAGACACTGAAGTCAGATTGTGGCCTCTACATGCACATGCACATATACCCTCTCACACGTGAATACACACATACACATGCGCGCACACACACACACACACAAAAGATGTGCTCTTGGAAAAGATGGATCTAATTCAAATACATGTCTGAGAATCTCGTCCTGAGAATTCAGTGCAGATAAGTGAACCAGTATGAAGGTGTTCAGTATAACACTGGCTGCAGTCCTAACTGTGAAGGTTTTGATACACACTGGCTGCAGTCCTAGCTGCAGGCTGAATTCTGAATACCTTTTATTCTCTACAAGAATAAAAACAAATTACTAACACTTTTTTGATACATGTGTCTTTGTGACATTGGTCCGCATGCAAGAAATACATGTCCTGCTCAAGGGGTGAACATGAAATTCTGCCTAAACCTTCAAGGCTGATGATTTGCCTTTCAGAGGTTGATACGGTTTTAGTCTTTACTTTCATAAGAAATTATCAGCCCCTTTCCCTTAGTACACAGACACATACCTAGTCAGGGAGACATTACACAATTTGTGGGTAATAGAAGATCCAGAACACACAGGACAGCTGCTTTTAACAGAAAAGCCTTTGACCTTTCTACAAAAAGAAAAAAGGAAAAAAAATGTAGAGCATTCTTCCAGATTCCTGCATGGACTTTTTTTGTGGCTCAAAATTCCCTAAATGAGGCCATAGGTTTGCCTGTTGTGTTGAGTGTGCACCTAGAGCATCTCCTCTCAATTTTCAAGGCTTATTTTACCTTAGCATATCATTTATTCCAAGTCTAGTTTCTTATCCTGTCTTTCTGTTTAACCAGCTGATGTGGGTGGCTTCATTGGCAATCCTGAGGCAGAGCTGCTGGTGCGTTGGTACCAGGCTGGAGCTTATCAGCCCTTCTTCCGTGGCCATGCTACCATGAACACCAAGCGGCGAGAACCCTGGCTGTTTGGGGAGGAATACACCCGACTGATCCGGGAAGCCATCAGAGAGCGCTACACCCTCCTACCATATCTTTATTCTCTGTTCTACCATGTCCACATGTCTTCTGACCCTGTCATGAGGTAAAAAGGGCATCCTCTATTTAGGGACTCCAACAACCTACCAACAGATCTCTAGTGATAAGGAACTGGAAAGGGAGAACAAAAGCTATGTGTTTACTCAAGTTTCAACCAGCTCCACTGCCTGTTATGCAGGGTGCTGCCTGTTGGGCATGGGGTGCTGCCTATTTTGCATGGGGTGCTGCCTGTTGTGCACGGGGTGCTGCCTGTTGTGCACCGGGTGCTGCCTGTTGTGTGCAGGGTGCTGGCTGTTGTGCACAGAGTGCTGCCTGTTGTTCAGGGTGCTGCCTGTTGTTCACAGGGTGCTGCCTGTTGTGCGGGATGCTGGCTGGCTGTTGTGCACAGGGTGCTGCCTGTTGAACATGGTGTGCTGCCGGTTGTTCCAGGGTGCCGCCTGTTGCGCACAGGGTGCTGGCTGTTGAACACACAGAAGCTGCTGACTAGATCCTCTATGATTGGAGTATTGGTATTTGCTGAGAGATGGCAATGTAAAGAATAAGGAAATGAGTTTACAGATAAATAACTTTAACATTTATGTATAAACCTCCTCTCATGAAAAATAATTTCCCTGCCATCTGAGGCTTGATCTTACCCACAGGGTTGAACTTGAAGTGGGAATTTTTTTCTAGCATATAAATTCTATTTTGAAGGCTAAAACCAACTTTCTAGGTTAGAGAAAAACTTGCGCAGAGTTCAGAGTCAGTAGTTCCTATATTTGCTTCAGACCAGACATTTCCTGGTGATTCTAGCCATTAGCCAGAGTTAGAGACACTTGCTTTGTTACCATTCTGTAGAAACAGAATGTATTGTTGCAAAGCCTGAGTAAAGAAATAATAGCAAATTTCATTTATTAAAAAAATACTGGTCTGGAGAGTTGATTCCGGGTAAGCAGTTGTTGCTCTTACTGAGGACCTGGGTTCAATTCCCAGCACCCACATGGTGCCTCACAACTGCCTGTAATTCCAGTTCTGAGGGATCCAATGCCCTCTTCAGACACCTGCAGGTACCACGCATACATATGTATGTATGTACTTATGTACTTGCAAGCAAAACACTCATAGGCATAAAATAAATTTAAAACTCTAAAAAAATTTTGTCAGTTAAAAAAATATCTTTTCCTTGGGGGCTGGACAGATGGCACAGCAGTTAAAAGTGATTGCTGTTCTTGTAAAGGACCTAAGTTTGGTTCCCAGCATTGATGTCCAGCTCCAAGGGCTCCAGGGCCTGCTTTTGTCCTCTGAGAGCACTTTACCCAAATGGTACACACACACACACACACACACAACTAAATTAAATCATTCTCACAAAATTAAGGATTGTTAGAACCACTAAGTTGCTATCTAGACACAGATATTGAAAGTTTTTATGAGCCTAAGTGATTCCTAGATGAGTTCTATTAAACAATAACTATTTTAAAATTTTGGCAGGTTCTCACCCTCACCCAAAATGTTACCAACTTAAAAGCAATGAAAAACAGCTCCTTTCATCTAAATAAATAATGATTAAATGATACATAGAAGTCAGTGACTGCAAGAAATGGCACAGAATTATCATTATAATAAAATATTATTTTTTGCATTTATTTTACAACAAAGAAATTAGGCATTTAGACTTGCCTTAGTTTTTGCCTGTTAGAGTGATAGTTACTCAATAGTCAGATAGGAAATCAACACATAATGAAATTCTTAATATTCCATTAGGATATTCAGGTTGGTAGAAAGCTCTTTCACATAATAAATATAAAGTAACCATAGCAACTGCTCATAAGCTCTTTGGTCACATGAAAGGAATCCTGGCTCTTTGGTACTTTCCAGCTCCTTTCGGAGAGTTACAACAGTAAAAATATAAAAATTAATAAAATGCTTAGCACCAAGAATAATAAAACATAATGATATTTTAAAATGTGAATTCTGTTTTCTTTCCCCAGGCCTCTGTGGGTTGAGTTTCCTGATGACTTAGAGACTTTTGGTGTAGATGATGAATACATGCTGGGTAAGTATTTATCAGTTAATTATAGTTGTGATAGATTCTATGACTATGCTTTCATTATTATATTTTCTAGTGAGAATACCCTAAGCCCAAGAAAGACAACAATAAAAACAGGGTCTTATTTAGCTCAGGCTGACCTGAAACTTACTCTGTATCTAAGGATGAACTGATCCCAAGTACAGGCTTGCCTCATTACACATGGTGCTGGGGATTGAACCTGGAGCCTCATGCATACTAGACAAGTACTCTACCAAATCAGCTACACCCCCAGCCCTCCTTCACCAGATAGTGAGACCATGGTTTTTGTTGTAATGTAGCTCTGACAATATAGTTATTATTAATGCCAAATAAATACATAATATTGGTGGGTATGATTTGATGTTTCTGCTTGGGATCCATTCCCCCAAAGCCTGGTGAGATTGCTATGAGAAGGGAAGTATGAGAAGTAGATCAGGTGTCCATAGTAAAGACACCGAGGAACCTGTGTCATGTGAATAGTAGAACTCTTTTTTTTCTTGTGAAACAGGGCTTTGAAGCCCAGGTTATCCTTGAGCTTGTAATCCTTTCATCAATGTCCAGATTGCTGAATTCGCAGGCATATACTACCATGCCTAGCTAGGCTTCTTTATTGAGGATAAACCATGAACTCTAAAACATGGAAGGTTATTTGTATCAAGAATGGAGCTCAAGAAACAAGGCTAGATGTTGAGACCCAATGAATGAATTATGTTCTAAACAGTGGAAACCTCCAAATGTAAATAATAATAATAATGATGATGATGATGATGATGATGATGATGATGATGATGATAACAAGTACAGTAACAGGAGCCCTTGAAGATATCGTTCAGGGCATGCTCTTATGAAATATGCATGAGGCTCTGTGATCAGTCCCCGGCGCTTGAGGCTTCAGCTTAACAGTCCCTGCCTTGGAGAAAGGTCTTTCATCATTCCTTACCTCCTTATACCTTAGTTTCATCCTCCCCACTCAAAATCAGTCTTGCCTGTTATGTAATTTTCATTTTTCTTTGTACTTTTTCCTATTTCAGTATTTGTTTTAATCCTAATTCATTTGTAATAACTTTTTAATATCTGTCTTCTTCACTTACTACAAACTCCATGAAGGTTGGAACCATGTTTATTTTCTTTATTCCTATGTCTCCAAAGCCTAGCATGGTGCCTGGAACTCAGTAAATAAATCTTTATTGACTAGAAGAAACAGTTCAAGATAGACAAAGCAGTACGTGCCTATAATCCCAACACTCACAATACTAAGGCAGGAGGATCATGGGTTCAAAGTGCCTGGGTAACATAGTGAGACCCTATAAATAAACCTTTAAAATGAATTAATTAGTAGATGCTTTTTACACATGTGTGACACCAATATGAAAGCAAACTCCAGGCTATCCGTAAGAGAAATACAGATCTACAATGGTAACTGTTGTGGGACAATCTTTTTATACACTGTGAAGATGGGTCTCTGCCAAGGCACCTTCTGATTGGTTTAATAAAGAGCTGAATAGCCAATAGCTAGTCAGGACTCCCAGGGAGAGAGAGGAACTTTTGGGAAAAATCTGAGAGGCTAGGAATTCATTAGCAAGACCCAAAGCAAGTTGGGCATGAAGAACAGGTAACAAGCTACATGGCAAGAGTGTAGATTAATATAAGCAGGTTAATTTAAGTTATGAATTAATTGGGGAAAAGCCTAAGCTAAGGCCAAGCTTTCATAACTGATCAAAAGTCTCTGTGTTATTATCTGGGAATTGACCATCTAAAGGAAGTCCGACTATAGTAACTGCCTAAACAAAGGGCCTGAAGAACTGCACTGACCAGACTTCTAGATAACATTGTGGCCACTCGCACCTGGGAAGGTGCAATGGCACTTTCTGATTAATGGCATACCAGTAGCTATGTAGAAAATGAAACTGGAACTGAACATGGCTGCTCAAGCCTGTAACCCCAGCACTCAAGAGGCTGCAGGAGGATCATCCTAAGGCTAGCCTGGGATGCAAAGCAATTTCCAGGTCAGTCTTGGCTACATAGCAAGACCTTGTCTCACAAAACAAAAACCAAAGCAAATAAGCACACAAGATGCAGCAGAATACTTCAGGGCCCCTGTCCCATACAGCCACAGGTGGGTTTAATCCATTAACTTTTTGAGCCCCGACTTTTTCCTACCAGTGCTTCTCCCTTGTTAATTATTTGTTCAACTCACTCAGTCTCTGCCTTATGGAAGATCACAGTCCAGTGATCTTAAGAGCAAAGTAGTGCTCCACGAAGCGAACTTTGAGATCACCATAATGATACTCAGTTTTATCTCCTCTCCATTTTTTTAGGAAGTGCTTTATTGGTTCATCCAGTCACAGAACCACAGACCACCATGGCTTCTGTATTCCTGCCAGGGTCAAATGAGGTAAGAGCAATAGCAGACATATCTTGTGTCTCCTAGCTCTCATGCCTGCATTTCCCTTGGGGAAAACATTGCTCCAGCATGCCATTGTGAATTTGTCACAGTCAAAACTGTCCTCTGAAGTTGACAGACTTAATTGGGAAGGTGGAGAAGATGAATAGGTGACAACCTTAGCGAGGTTTGTACTTTCACTTTGACCTGTAGGAGCGAGTCCTTATGAAGATGGGGGCGTGACTTTAAGGTAGAAGATTTATTCCACCCAGTTACTTTGTGGGACTCTTTTTGGTAATTCAACAACTAACCTCCTTTTCTAGGGCCTCCAAGTAAGAGTTTGGACCTTGTTTGCAAATCTCATAATCACCCCCAGAAAAGCAATGCTGTAGGGGTAGAGTTTGCATGGATTTCCCTCCAGGTCTGTTTCTTCTCTGACACTCTTCTTTTCTCCTGCCTCATGTGTGGTTGATTTGTTTGCTGTTTCCCTTCCCTTCCCTCCTCTCCCCTCCCCTCCCTTCCCCTCCCTTCCCTTAGTTTTTTCCTCTTTCATCCTGCTTATGGTTACAAGCACTAAGTTGGATTATTTACTGTGTGTGATGGGGAAGATGCATGTTCCACAGCAGGCAGGTAGAGATCAGAGGACAATTCTGTGGAGTTGGTTCTCTCCTTCCCCGTCAATGTGGGTTCTAGGGAGCAAATTCAGGCATCCAGTCTTTACCATTATTTTCTGAAACACCTTACCAGCTCAAGCATGAAGTTTTTACAAGTCAGTGAACTATTGTACCACACTGCAGCTTCCGTGATAAGATTTTTAATTTTTCCCATTATTTTTCTCTTAAATTTTGTCATATTCGGGGGTGGGGTGCAAGGGTAGAGGCCAAATTCAAAGGGACACGAAAATGAGTGGGATCAAGATATATGGTGTAAAAGACAAATAGAGTAAATAAAAAGAAAGGAAAAGGAAAAAGAAGAACCCTGGAGGCGTCATCTCATCATTCATGCACACCAAGTTCTTAACTATCATACATATCCAGCACCTAGCTCAGCTGTAGGTTGTTCAGTAAGTAACTTTTGAATGTATAGCTGGACAGGGAATGGTCTTTAGTTCATTAACCATACCCCTTTGGTGACATCTTCCTCTTCCTTTTCTTTCTCTTCTTTTTGAGATGCAGTCTCATGTATCTCAGGCTATCTTTGAAATTTAAGATGAACTTGGACTTCTGATCCCCCTGCCCAGGATTACAAGCATGTAGCACCATGCCTGACTACCACCATACCCAAGTGCCACCATGCCCAAGTACCACCATGCCCAAGTACCACCGTACCCAAGTACCACCATACCCAAGTGCCACCATACCCAAGTGCCACCATGCCCAAGTGCCACCATACCCAAGTGTCACCATACCCAAATGTCACCATACCCAATTGCCACCATGCCCAAGTGCCACTCTTCCAAGTACCATTCATACCCAAATACCACCATGCCCAATTTATCCTATGCTGAGGTTTGAACACTGGGCTTTGTACATGCTTTGGGATTTTCTTTTCTTTTTTTTTTTTCTTTTTCTTTTTTCTCTTTAAGACAGGGTTTTGCTGTGTAGCCTTGGCTGTCCTGGAACTTGCTGTGTAGACCAGGCTGGCTTAAACTCACAGAGAGCCACCTGCCTCTGCTTCTCAAGTGCTGGGATCAAAGGTGTGTACCACCACTGCCCAGCTGAGATTTTCTTAAAAGAATATGTGGGATCTGGTGGTGCAGGCCCATAATTCTAGTATGAGGACCGAAAGGCCTACCTGGGCTACATAGTGAATTCAAGGCCAGCCTGGGTAACTTTGTAAGACCCTATGTTCTATACAAATTAAAGAGACCTGGAGATACATATCAGTGGTAAATTCATTAGACCTTAGGCTCAATATCAGGTAGTACATATGTGTGTGCACACACACACACACACACACACACACACACACAAAACATACAGTGTTGGGGAGGGGTGTTTTTCCTAACTTCTACAAATTTTAATTATACTTATTTGAACTTTCTTTCCCTTCCTTTCTCCCTCCCTCCCTTCTTTCCTGGGATTGCAAAACAGTTTTATTGCAGGGCAAAAGGAAATAGCCGTTGGTAAGTGCAGGCTTCTCAGTGGAGAGATTGCTCATACTCTCTTTTCAATAAGTCTGTTACTTTTTAGGTCTGGTATGACTCTAAGACATTTTCACAGTGGAAAGGAGGATGTACTGTGAAGATCCCAGTAACCTTGGATACTGTAAGTTATTTTCAGAGTATTATTTTTGCCTATTTAGCTGTGTTAGTCTGTTTAGAATACAGCATGGGTAATAGACAACAGAAATTTATCTTCCCATAGTTCTAAAGGTGTAAGACCTATATCAAAGTGCCAGCTGACTTGGGTCCTCCTGGCATGTAGGGGGTGATGGGATGGGGAGAGAGGGGGACAATGTTCTTGTAAATGGGGCTGGAGAGTTGGCTCAGTAAGAGTACTATTGCTCTTGCAGGGGACCTAGGTTTGCTTCCCAACACCCATATAGTGGCTACAACCATCCAACACATTTTATCTGGCCACTATAGGCACCAGGCACACATGTGGTGCACATTCATACATATAGGCAAAACACTTATATATATATATATATATAATAAAATAAATATGAAACAAGAAAATATTCTTGTGAGGATACTATTCCTATCATAGCAGGACTTATCCTTATGACCCTGACTCCAGATATAGTCACTTCAGTGTATGGGACTTCAGCATAACATATACCTGTACATAAGAGAAAATGGAGTATAATCATACTTGCCTTGGGCTGTGCTTGGGAGAGGATATGGGAAGCAATGAGTGTGACTGCTGAAGGATACAGTTTTCTTTTAGAGGTGTTGAAAGGATTTTAAAATCGATTATAGCTATGGTTACATGACTGAATATACCAAAGTGGATTGAATGTATACTCTAACTGTAAATTTTGAAACATATGAATTATACCTGTTAAGATATGTAAAGAGTTTAAATATATATATATATAATCTGGCTCGTGGTGTGGAATATTGAGGATTGTGTCTAAGAATAGCAACATTGAGAACAGAAACAGTGGGCATTGCAATGCCAAATACAATATCAAAAAGTGAGAAGGGCAATTCTGGGCCTCTAGGCAGGAGAACACATCAGTTAGAAATTAGAATCAAAGTGGCCACTCTTGCTGAATCACAAGCATGACCTCAGGCCCTGTAGAATAAAGATTAATAGAATAATGATGACATTTCTCCAAATTGTCATATAACAAACTTCATTATAAAGAAAATGATTCCAGAATCAACTTTCAGACCCGGAAGAGACCTTAGTAATCTTCTACCCTGATCCCTTTGTCTTAGTCACTGTTCTGTTACTGTGAAGAGACACCATGACCAAGGTAGCTCTTATAAAAGAAAGCATTTAATCGGGGACTTGCTTACAGTTTCAGAGGCTTAGCCCATTATTATCATGGCAGAGAGCATGGCAAGGGGCAGGCATGGTGCTAGAGGAGTAGCTGAGAGCTACATCCTTGTCTGTAAGCAGAGAGGGACACCGGGCCTGATAAGGGCTTTTGAAATCCCAAAGCCCATTCCCAGTGACACACTTTCTCCAAAAAGGCCACATCCCAATCCTTCTAATTATTTCAAACAGTTCTACTCTCTGGTGACCAAATATTCAAATATATGAGCCTATATGGGCCATTCTTATTCAAACCACCATGCCCTTCATTTGCACATGAAGAAACTGATAGTCAGAAGTGAAATTTTTTGTTCAGAATCACTACTAGGTTGTGGCAGAACTGAGACAGGTCCCTCCCATCCCCTGTAAGTTTTCTGAACTCTGAGTCTGCAGCCCATTCCACTGTAACTTTGTTCTTTGGTTTTGTTTATTTGTTTGTTTTATTTAAAGAAGGAAGGAATTTAAAAAAAAAAAAAAGCAAAAAGAGAGTTGGCTTTCCTTCTTGCTGCTTGTGAATTAAGTCAGGGGCGGGGAGCACATCTTTACTACTCCTCCCTCTCCCCGAATCATACATGTTCTTGTCCTCTCTTCCTTGCTAAGACTTTACTCAGAGAAAAACACACGCACTCATGTGATCTGGGCGGCTCCTGATAGGTGCAGGCTTCTTGATGGTTTCTGTAGCAGAAGCAGCTTCTGAGCCTCAGAATTGAGCAGTTCATCCTGCTGACAAGCAGGGACAGAAAGTGTCCAGATGCTGTGAGAAGGAACACACGTCATCTCCCTAGACACAGAACGTTGTGTACACAAGCTCTATTGGTCCACTTACATAAACAGAGAAATCCACTCTTCAGCATGTCTCTAGAGTAATGTGCTTGTTGTTTTATTGACAAGGATGTTAAAGATCGAAATTAGAATATCCTTTCTGATCAAGTTTAAAAATTAGTTTTTAGGGTAACTCTGGGCCTCTAATGGGATGAGCAAAATGTAAATGAAAAAGAGGCAAGGATAGTGTGCTAGTTAGTTTCTATCAACTTGACATAGACTAGCATCACCTGGGAAGATGGAACCTCACCTGAGGAATTCCCTCCATCAGATTGTCCTGTGACAAGTCTGTGTGGCATTTCCTTGATAGTATATTGATGCCGGAGGGTCCAGCTCACTCTGGATGGTACCACCCCAGGGCAGTTGGTCCTGGGAGGTATAAGGACTGTAGGTGAACACACTCCTGGAAGCAAGCCCTTAGTAGTGTTTCTTCATGACCTCTGCTTCAGTTCCTGTCTACAGGTTCCCATCTTAACTTCCCCTGATGAGGGACTGTAGGCTGTAAGATGATGTAAGCCCCTCCCCCACAAGTTGCTTTCAGTCAGTGTTTCATCACAGCAATAGAACCCAAGCTAAGACAGGCAAGTATAGACAATATTGAGGTATGGTAACCAATGTCCCAATATTTTAAAATATGAGGACTTGGGGCCAGTGAGTTAGCTCAGTGCTTGTCAAGCAAGCCTGAAACCTCAATTCAATTCCCAGAACCCACATGAAAGTGGAAAGAGAGATTGACTTCACAAAGTTGTCTTCTAACCTTCACACACATGCCATGACATGAATTTGCACACACATATACACACAAAGCAATAATTATAAATAATAAATAAATAATTTTTAGTGGACCATTTTTAGTTGAGCCATTTTCTTTTAATTTCACAGTCCCCATGCTTACCATTTCTCTGTCCAAAAATATTCTTGCTTGAGTCTATATCTGTAAAGAGTATGAATCTCATATGGTGACATAAAGTTCCTTGTATGGGTGTGTCATCCCTGAGAGTGCTGCTCTTTTGCAGATACCAGTGTTTCAACGAGGCGGAAGTGTGGTACCAATAAAGACCAGTGTGGGAAAGTCCACAGGCTGGATGCCTGACTCCCCATATGGACTCAGGGTTGCTCTGAGCACTCAGGTATTTGGAAATCCAGTTACCTCCCCTACTTCTATTCCATCTCTTGACCTTTTGAGGGTATGAAAAAGTAATGAGTCTCATAAGAAATAGTACCCCCAGTGTTTATCTCAAAGTCAAGGGCTGAATCATTTCTGAATCACTGTGAGGTCTGCCCTTCCTGGCATTTTTTGTAGGAACTCTGAGATCCAGGAATGATGCAAATATGTTTCTTGAGTCTATCTCTCAGGTCAGCATAGACTGTTAGTGGAAGAACATTCTTTATGCAGCCTGCCCAGGAAAATTGGTTCTGAAATTCAGTCTCCTACAGAAGAGGGCCATAAAATAATGTGTTAATTATTTTATTAATTATTTTTGGTATACCCTAACCCATTCAGTGACTTCTATTCTCATCAGGCAGCTCAAATCACTTTACTCCTTGAGTGTGACTTGGGAGTGTTGAGAGTGCCTTTTGAGCCAAATGAAGCCTGTGTTATACACATCTCTTACCCATTTACCATAGTACCTTACAGAGCCAAATACATATTCTTGTTATAGTTATGCTTATTTCTATTAATATTGTAAAATAGGTAAAGTTTTTGTTTTCATCCATTTTATTGAAAATTATCTTCTTCAGCCAAACTATGCTCTAATATCCATGTGGGGTCCCAGAATGCAGCAATAATCTAGAGACCCATCCTACAGCAAACACTGTTAATAAGTAACCTGCCATGTGGAGGGCTGTAGTGTGTGACTGCAAAAGCGATCCCTTCCCTTAGAGTAGGAAGGGCTTCTAAAGACAGTTGATTTCATCTGCTATACAGTGATATTTTTCAACTTTTGTTCTGTGAACTTTCCTGTTACATTCTGGGATAGTATTTTCATGAAAGCCATTACTGATCATACTTCATATTTAAATTTCCTTCAGCAAAGTCTAACTCTTCATGCTCCTCTTATGTAACCTCTCTGTTCATATTTTCCTGTCTACTCAGGAGTGACTGGATATTGAATGTGTAAGGACTTGTGTATAACTTTGTATAGCTTTTTGGGCGCTTCACTAAGTTTTGGATGTTACTCTTTCCCTTTAGAAGATGACTTTTTTTCTATAAAGTTATTGCCCTGAGCAGATCCTCTGTGGTTCACTCTGCAGGATTCTGCTGTGGGCAAGCTGTATCTCGATGATGGCCATTCATTCCAGTACCTCCACCAGGACCAGTTCTCACACCGCAGGTTTTCATTCTGTTCCGGTGTTCTGACCAACAGGTGAGGCAGCTACAAACCTGTGGCTCTTCTCAGATTATGATACCCTCTTGGCATCTTCAAGTAAATGGATAGCTCAAGTTTTAAGTCTCGGCAGATTGAGAGGTGGTCTCTGAAGAGTCCTGGTCGCTCTTGAAGAGGACCCAAGTTCACTTCCCAACATCCATGGGATCTGTAACTCCAGCTGCAGGAGCTCTGACCCCTCCCCTTCTTCTGGCCTATAAGGGCATGTGGCACATTTACATACATGTAGCCAAAATATTCTTGTTAAAATAAAAATTACTAATAGAAAATCTTGAAGATATTATTTATATAAATAAATGGTGAAGGCCATTGTATTTTCAATGCTGACCCTGGAAGCTCTTTCTTTTTCGTTCTTATCTTCTTCAGCTGCCTGCAAAATGAAACTACTTAGCTCAAGTATTCGTTGATATCTTCATTCTTCCATGCATCAATTAATTAAATATCTGGTTTCTTTCAATTTAATTGTAAGTCCAAGCCATGCTGTGTCTTTTGTGTCCTTTAAATGGTTTAGGGAGATTGATGTGGCCACTGATTACCTAGTCCCTGCTACATCTCTTTGTCTTACTGAATATGGCTCCCATACGGACCATGACTCCATAGAGATAGACAGGAAGAACTCACAAGGATGGAGATGCTGACCTGGTGACCAATTAAAAACCTCGTGCCTCTCCTTTTTCTAATACCATCTGTACCTATTTCAGGTGTGCTGATGAGAAAGGCCATTATCCCAGCAAGTGCACAGTAGAGCAGATCTTGGTCTTAGGCCTAAGGAAGAAGCCATCTTCTGTGACTACTCACTCATCTGGTAAGCAAACAGTTCGTTCTTACTTACGCCTTTGCCCTGTAAACCCAGAAGTATCTGTAGTAAAGAGATGGTTTGTTCCCAAACTATGCTTAGCTCAGACAATCTCTGTCCTTCCTTGGACAGTTCTCTAGTCTCTAGAGTGAGTAGGCCAAGCTGCTTCTCTTCATGAATTTGTCTTTCTGCCCATAGTTAATATTTACTAAGAGGAATGATTGAAGGCCTATAATAGTATTCTAGGTGTTTCTTAATTTGTAATAGGTTGCATCCATCTTCAGCCATGGAGGATTTTTAGTCTTTTAAAGAACTAATTCGAGGGATGGCGTAGAATTGTGTCCTCCCTCACCTCCTGCATTTCTTGAACAAATCACTTTGTTCCTTACAAAAATCACTTTGTTTCTAACAAGGATTATACTCCAAACAATGAGATTTTTCATGTTTTAAAACAGTCACAGGAGTTCATGAATAAAAGTACTGACGGCTTCTCCTAAGTGAGGTGTAACATCGTTTGAAAGCGCCAGACAATGTATCAGATTTGGAGGGGGGAATTATTTTTCTCCTGGTTTCTCACAGTATCTTTTTATTGTCTTACTATTTAGATGGTAAAGTTCAGCCTGCAGCTTTTACATACTACGCCAAAACATCCACCCTGAGTCTGGAGAAGCTCTCCCTGAGCATAGTTGAAGACTGGGAGGTCCATATCAGATGATGGGCAGGTGCCCTGGTGATGAGGGTGGGAGCCTCTGGACCACTCACCCTCCTGGCCTCCCGTGAGATCTATGCTGCCATCAACTGGCTTCCCTGGAAAAAATGATATTTTGCTTATATCAAGTGTACTGATGGCCAATAGATTTTAGGTTTAAATATTTCAGGTTTGGTGGCCCCTCCTGTAATCACAGTACTTAGGAAGCTGAGGAAGAAGGTTCATGAATTCAAGACCAGCTTAAGCTGTATCACACAAGACCTTGTCTCAAAAAATCAAAAATAAGATTTCAAATTTTACATCTAAAGATGTATTGTTGGAACACTGTATAAACACTGCCCTTCCCACAGACCCACAAAGCCCTGAGCCATTGCTAGAGCTCAGTGAGCAGCCTGACCCGGAGCTCCTCAGGAGGCCCAGTGTGGGGCTTGTCGCAGGGCTTGCAGCAGGCTGTGCAGCAGTCACTCTGGCTGTTACAGCAGCAGAGCTGCCGAAACCAATCTCCAAATAGATGACAGAGCCTGCTCCTCTCATGGTCGCCTTCCACCACAGCAATGCAGGCATAGCGCCCTCTCCTGCATGGGCAGGGCTGCAGAAAGCTCTCCCTAGACAGTGACTCGGGAGCTCAAGGGTTAGTGTTCCTTTCTTGCTTCTTAGACTCAAAAGTACCAAGTCAATCTTCAAATTCAGATGTACTCCTTTTAATTATAATTTACTAAATGCTCTCTACTAATCAAAGAATATTCATAACATGAATAAGCTATAATTAGTAATAATGAAATAAATACCCATGTCCCACAGGTGAACTTCAAAAATAGAACACAGGACTGGGACTATCATAACACAAGTAAGAGGCACTTGTTTTAGACACAATCAATAATCAAAATAAGGAATATTTTAATGCATGTCTTTAAAAATCAAAATGAATACAAAAATCCCAGGCTAAGCAAAAGATTTTAAATAAAGAAGCTCAGTGTTACTGACTTCCTTTTGCAGTGAGTTCTGACATGTCTTGGCACGGTCTTGAATATTGTAACATAGCATTGCATTCCAATGCTCCTGGCTCTGGAGACCCCAAGGCTCCCTGCTGTCTGCTTCAGCAGCTACTGAGGAGGCCTCAGTTCCTCAAAATATGAGCCTCGCACCACATTTCTTCCATGTAGCCACCTGCAGCTGCTACAATTCTGCCTTCTCTTTCCTTAACCACAGCACCCTCCGCTGCTTCCACCTGTACAGCTTACTACCCTTCCAGACCAACCCAATTCCAACCTGACACCCCAACCCCCCCAGTACCCACTGGCAGCGATTTTGCCCTTCTCTGAAACGCTGCCCCACAGATAATTGTGCCCTACTTTACATTCTCAGGGATGTGCCTTAGTGCTATAAGGACGACTGTGTATTTCCCTACTAGAGTATATATTCCTTAAGATCATGTTCTATTTCTCTCATATCTGTTATACCACTATGGCAGTTTAATGAAAGTGCCCCCTATAGACTTGTATGTTTGAACACTTGGACACTTGGTCCCCCATTGGTGGCACTGTTTGGGGAGGTCATGGAATTTTTTGGAGGTGCATCATTGCTGAAAGTATGTAATTGAGGGTGGGCTTTGCTCAGTTATAGCATCACTCCAGTTCCTGTTTGGCTGCTTTAATTCCTGTGTGCTGTTGAGCACTCAGCTACCTGCTCCAGCACCTGCTACCACGCCTCCCTCGCTGTTATGAACTCTCCCTGTGGAATGTAAGCCAAAATAAATTCTTCTGTAAGTTGCTTTGGTCATGGTGTTGTACTACAGCTTCCCTCTTTGTTTGCTGGTCATAAGGTAGATGTTTTTGCTTTGCCACAAGTTTCTCCCATGGGCCTTTTTACAGGCCCGAAACAGTGGAGCTAATTGATATGGGCAGGTACCTCTAAAACTGTGAGCCAAAATAACCCTTTTTATCTCCATAACTCCGTAAGTTAATTATCTCATTTATTTTGTTGTAGTGATGGACAGTCGATTGACGCCATGAGTGAATGGTCATTCAACCCAGCCTAACCACAAAATGATGTAAATTCAGGCCTTTCTACCCACTTGCTAAGTGCTTAAGACCCCCTGACAGCATTTTAAATGCATTACATGAGTTAACTTGTTTAATCCTTACACCAACCCAACAACAGAATGGCTATCATCATACCAGTTTTACATGAGAGAAGACTGGCTCATAGGAAGAAAGGACAAGGTAACTCAGCTAAAGTTTCACACTTATAGCCATTAGTGGACAACCTAGACTTTGAACCTGGACAGCCAGCCTTCAGAAACTGCTCTTCTTTATTCTCCTTCAAGAGCAGTGATACCTTGGGCATTTTCTTAGAGGGACAGGAAGACAAGTTGATGGTTCCAGTAGCTGAGACATAGGTTTCCTTCATGTTACATTAACAAAATTTATAAACTTAATCATACTCTCTTTTTTCTTTCTTTGTGTGTGTGGGGGGGGTATGTGTGTGTATGCATGTTTCTGGTGTGATGGGGGTATGCACATGTACACATTTACCCTGGCACACATAGAAGAGGACAACCTGGGGTGCTGGTCCTTGCCTTCCACCTTATCTGAAGCAGGGACTTTTTGTTGTTTGCTGCTGCAGGGGCTGACAACCTGGCCTGTTCTAGGGGTTTGCCTGTCTGTACTTCCCACCTCTCCCTAGATGCACTGGGATGGCAGACATGCTACTGTACCTCATTACATGGAAGCTCAGATCCTCAAACTCATGTCAAGTGCTTTGCTGCCTATTCATCTCTCCCATCCAATGCCCCTATTCCAGCTGTCACTTTCCCAAGACTTCTAAACTTGGATCTGTGAAGCTTGTCACTTAGGAATAGGCACTGCTGCAAGCTCAGACAAGCCTCTCCTCAGTCAGACTTCAGATAGGGAGAGCGACTATGATGGGTAAAAAGCCGGGAGGAAACCTGGCAAGCAATTCCCTTCCCCAGCCACTATCATTCTCACTTAATAAGCCTTGAAGCTGAGTCTAGACATGACGGCCTACTTGACACCAACCTGGCTCAGTATCCATTTCCAGCTTCTGTCTAGATGCTGATGTGGTGTGGCTAAACAAATAACCTACTAGGGTACACACTGTGTAGTAGGCTTGGTGTCAGTGTGTGTCAGAGACAGGAGGTGTCTAGGTCCCGAGAAGGGGGGGATTTTCCTGACTGGAAATTCTGCTGAGTGGCATTTTCTAGCCAGTTGGATTGAAAGCTGATTCCAGAACATTCTAGAAAAGATATTGACTCTAATATTAAGTGACATTCTGATATTCTAACATTTTATAAAGTAAAAATCATACTCTCTAAAACATGGAATATACCCCCAGAATTCCCATGGCTTGGATTCCAGCTAGCTGTTCAAATACTGTTTTCTGTGTGTCCGGTGACCACTGCTTCAGTGGCCTACATATCTCTCCTAGTCCATAACCCACTTAGCTGGGTTCTTGTGTTCACCTGTTTCAGATACTCTTGTGTCTTGACAACACAAGTTCTTAATGTCATTGTAGAGCTGCCCAGCTGGGTCCTTCTCTGCCTCCCAGTCTGTCCGCACACTGGCCCTCTGCTTTCATGCTCACCGTCTCACTTCACATCTATTTTTAGTTTTCCTGGCTTAAGCGTCTTCAGGCCACTGAAACACAACCCTCATTCTCTTTCTCTCCCTCTGGCAAGCATGCTGCTGGTAGGAGCCCCCAGGTAGAAACTGCTTCAAAATCCTTTAGTGTTAGTGCCTCTCCTTCAGGAACACCTATGGCTCCAGGATCACAGCTCGACTGTTTAAGCTGCTCATAAGCCAGCCAGCTTTCTGATAGGATTTAAACTTTGAAGTGAGTGTGACCATTTTTTCTCTCAGTTGAAAGGATCGCTTCAACTTCCGCTTTGTAATTGCTTCCTTTCCTTGAAGGTAGCTGAATCTTGCTCTCTTTAAAAACATCGTCCTTCCAAATTTGCCTGCCATGCCGACCGTCATTAGTGCGACTGTGGCCCCGAGGACAGGGGCTGAGCCCAGGTCCCCAGGGCCTGGTCCTCACCCAGCCCAAGGAAAGACCACTGAGGCCGGGGGTGGACACCCAAGTGGCATCTATTCAGCCATCATCAGCCGCAATTTTCCAATTATTGGAGTGAAAGAGAAGACGTTTGAACAGCTTCACAAGAAGTGCCTGGAGAAGAAAGTTCTCTATCTGGATCCCGACTTCCCGCCAGACGAGACCTCTCTCTTTTACAGCCAGAAGTTCCCCATCCAGTTTGTCTGGAAGAGACCTCCGGTGAGTAGTCTGCTGGCTTTGTAGCACACTGGAGTTTGCCCTCAGAGAAGTCCTCCCACTCAGCACCTCCCCAAGCACAGCTGTGCACATGGGCACAGGGGGAAGGATCCTGGCAGGGGCCTGCTGGGCTCTGGCTGCAAGTGTGGAAAGGGGAGGACAGGGTCAAGTCCAAGAGAGGGCAGGCCGGGCTGCTTCTCTCTCGCTGTCTCTCTTTCTGCTTTTCATGGAAGTAGTCAGATCCCTAATTCATCACTAAAATGGCCATCCTTTCCCAGAACCAGTTCCAAAATGTCCAGAGATACCTTCTCTGCCTAAATAAATTGAGACTGCTTCTGTTTCCCAGGCTAAAACTATGAGATGTTGTCCTTCAGTTTGCCAGTGACCGTGGATCTCTGAGACATAGAAGCCAGGCAAAGATGACCTTTTCGAACATAGAATCCTGGACTTAGAAGAATATTTGTCTGTTTACCTCACTGCACAGATTAGAACGTCAAGGCCCAGCATGAAATAGACCGAGCACATGACAGGGCCTGTGTGAAACCCTACTCGCTAGCCTCAGGCTTTCTCTTAGAGGGATCCACCAGGGGAAAATTATGTTCCCCTGGCTCCCTTCTCTGATCATGCTTCCAATATGACTCTTGGTTTTGATACAAGAAACATTTTAGTCACAAAATAATCTGGAGCTGTGCATAGAGCTCACTCAGTGGTAGAGCTCTGCTTAGTATGTCTGAGGCCCCATGTCCATCCCTGACACTGCTAAAAAATGGATGGATGGATGGATAGATAGATAGATAGATAGATAGATAGATAGATAG
>LOEQ01000168.1:299597-313704 GCA_001685075.1 Bramus lutescens
TACTCCCACAATAGAGACATTCTGTCACGCAGGTGCCGGCGTAGGCGTGGCATCGGCCCCTGCTACCTGTCTTAGCTGAGCCGCAGCCCTCTGAGACTAGCTCGCACTGGCCTCTCACCTTCACCCTCTTCCCCAAAGCTTGATGCTGCCGCTGAACCTATGCCTGCAGTGCCCTTCCAGGGTGCGGCTGATTGGTTCCTCCTTGCTTTCACTGCCTACCTGCTCAAGTGCCACTTCCTTCAAGCTTTCTCGCCTCTCTTCTCCTGGTGCTGAGAGCAGGGTCTGTCCGTGGTCATTTGTAGACCCGGTACATATACCAAGCACAGTAGTACACAAGTGATGATAGCAAATAAAAACCCTCACCTAAGGGTCAGACCCAGGACAGCCCTGCTTTCCAAAGTAGGGGCCCCTAAAAGCCTTCTCCAATACTGCTCAAACGGCAAGGGGAGCAAAACCTACAAACACTGCTGTTACTGAAAGCACTGATGGCTTTGACCCTAAAAGCTAGATTTGCACTTATGAAAAGGACCTACGATGCTCTGGGGATGACAGTGGTCCCTCGTAAATACTGTTCTATCAGCACATATGAACCTGTATGCTCCCAGATTCCTGGTTGTTTGATATTGGGTCCCTACCACCATCACCAACAACAAAGATCCTGACTTTTCAAACCACCTTCGTTAAAATGCCTGTGTGTCCTCCCATGGTTAAAATGTCTGTGCGTCCTCCTGTGGTTAAAACGCCTGTGTGTCCTCCTGTGGCTAAAACGCCTGTGTGTCCTACCATGGTTAATATCTGGTGTCAGGGACCAGCCTCAACAAAAATATGTCTCGCCAGGGTAGAGGCTTGGGGATTTAGAAATATAGTAAAGAATATGAAGACACAAATGAAAATAATAAACTAGAGAAACATATAGGATAATATTGGGAGGGAATTCCAGTGAGTACTGAAATTTGCCCGTGTTTAATTTCCAACTGCTTAAAATATCTCTAACCCCAAAATGTAGGAGTAAGACAAAAGACTGCATTAATGTGATACAAGGAAATGAATATACCAACTGAAGGTCGCAGGCTACAGTCGTAGTTAGACATTCTCTTGCTAGAACAAAACAAGTCCTGCTCACTTCCTAGACCAAAACATTCTGTAGGCAAACCACTCCCTGGGTGGAATTGAAAATTGTCTCCTTATAGTAACTGGAACTAAGTTGGTTCCTTAGACTCTTGTTTGAGGTAGGAACAATCTACTTCTCTATTCCTAGAGTACAAGGCCTGGCTATTAACATTGCCTGTTGACAATGACCTTGAGGGAGCAGGAGTCTCTGGCCTGCGTCTAGGTGGGAGTTTTATTTGAGGTAGAAGCACAATAACCTTGAAGGAACTAGAGGTAAGTTTCAACTCTCTGACCTTTGGTCAACGTAGAAATAGGCTCACATTTTCGAGCCTCCACAATCAGGGTATAGGGAGCTGGAGAGATGGCTCATTTGGTTCCCAGCACCTGCAGGTGGTGGCTCACAACTGTATAGTTTCCCAGTTCCCAGGGATCTGATGCCACTTGTGATCTCTGCAGGCTCTAGCACACATGTGATACATATACATACACTCAGACAAACACACATATGTGCATATAAAAGTAAAGATTAAGGAATATGCCCTTATATTAACATAAATTACAAAGTTGGAATGGGTCATGGGGAATGTTATCCAAGTACTTCACTTTACATTGTTATGGTCCAGAAAGTACAAAGGATTGTGTATGGGACACAAATTAACTGAAATTAGAAAATTGAAAGGACTCCAGGATTTTCTGAATTGTAAAGTCATTCTTGGAAACATCTGCTCTCCCATGCATTCCTGGGACATAGTAACCTCTGTCAGGCCTAAAGAGTAGGGACCGTGTCCTGTGAGGAAACACACTAGATGAGGTCTCCACTTTGCTGGCATATCCCCTCCCCCTGCCTGCTATTAGTGTTATGACCCCATGCCCAGCTGTGCTTTGCCCAGTGTATACCCTTCACTTGGTCTGGCTAGTTCCCCAGATGCCAACACCTGGCCCTGAGGGAAACTGCCAGTCAGAAGCCCCCAGTACCTCCCTTCAGTTGACTATAGTACTATAACTGGAAATCTCTTGAATAAGGGTGATGTTGAAGTGGCTTTCCCAAACTGTCATTCGCCACCACCCGTATTTCACCCAAGCTGAGATCTTTGTGCTAGAACTTGCTTGATCTCGGTGTCCCACATCTGACATCCCCAGCTCGCAGCTCTCCCTTTCTCCTTGCTGCCTGCCAGCATGAGCCCAGCTGCCTTGGCTAGATTGTGCAGTCTGTGTGACCTGGCCTCTTTGCCTCTTCCAAGATCTTCGCTATCCAGGCAGAAGTAACTGGTCCCCAGTCCTAAGGCAGTTACTCCAGGAATGCAAACAGCAGCAAAAGTACAAAACAACAGCTCTGTGTGTCGGGAGGCTTGTTCCTGATAGAGAATTCTGACTGATTCTTTGCACATCTTTGGCAAATATACTTCCTCCCTGAATCCTTAACCTGGGAAAAACTTTCTATCAGGAGGAAAAATGGAGGGAGGGAGAGACAGAGAGATAGAGAGTATTCCCATGACTACGGGTAGCAGCAGCCAAAAGAGGGCAACTGGAACTGGACTTTTAGGCTGATATTGGTGCTGGGAACAGAACTCAGGTCCTTTACAAAAGTTAGGACTGGAGAGGTAGGGGGATTGGGGGGAGCGGGAGGTAAATGGGAGGAGGGGAGGAGGTGGAAATTTTTAATAAATTAAAAAAAAAAGATGAAAAAGAGGATTCACATTAAATGAAAAAAAAGTGCTCTTTAACCTAAGAGTCATCTCTCCAGCCTGAATTATAATTATATAAAGAGTGCTTGACTCAGGTATGTTGATACCTACCAGTGGTTCTAGCTATGGGGGAAGCTGAGGCAGAAGGATAGCTGACACCATCAAGTTTAAGGTAAGCCTGGGCAATATGAGAACCATGTAACTTAAAGATAAAAACAAATTAGCAACAATAAAATAGAGTACTTCGCCTATAGGGGTGAACATGATTGTTTTTCTTTGTTTGTTTGTTTGGTTGGTTGGTTAGTTTTCTGTGTAGCCCTGGCTGTCCTGGAACTCTGTAGACAGGGTTGGCTTCGAACTCAAGAGATCCACCTGCCTCTGCCTCCTGAGTGCTGGGATTAAAGGTGTGCGCCAACACGATTGTTTTCTAGGGAGAAAAAGAAAAGATCTGCTGGTTAATATAAAACAAAAAGGAAAGCTAGAATGACGTGGAGGTGGACAGAAAAGCCTGAGGTGTGCGCATGCACAAACACACATGTGCGCACACATACACACACACACACGTCTCTCTCTCTCTCTCTCTCTCTCTCTCTCTCTCTGAGAGCTCCTGGTGTTCCCTATGACCTAACCCTCGCTGAAGCTGTGAAATACCCGAGACAAGTAACCTTTAGGAAAGGGCACACTTGCACTGCACCTTGACTTGAAGTGGCAACAATGAGCCAACATGCCCAGAAGCCGATGTAGAAAGCACAAGACTGTGGAAAGAGAAAAGCAAAAGGAGGGAAGATGGACTCATTGACCCTGGGTGGGGGAGAATGAGGAGGAGGCCCCTGATGCTCAGAGGCTGGGAACTGAAGACGCTTTCATTCTCCAAGGATGCCCCTAGGACTCTAGCACTGGGGAAATATTCTGGTTGCTCCACCATGCCTGGAGCACGGAATGAAAACTCCTAATAAACACTCTGTGTAGATCCAGGAGCAAAATGTTGAAGAACTGCTTTCAACATTCTGACGTAGTTAGCTTTCCTCCTGACATGAAGATTCTAAACGGCGAAGGATCTCTCTGCCTGTAATCTACAGGCCCTGGTTTCTACGATTGGAGAGCTCTTCATTTCTAGCTGGAAATCATCTGGCTGCAACCCAGGTAATGGTGAAGGAGTCTTCCCTGTTCTTGGATTGTCACCCTGCCTCTGGTTGCTTTATCGGATAGTCACAGAACGCTAAGGCAGGGGCTTCTCCGGCACAGGGCATGTCAATGCCATCATCTACACAACCGAGCCTCGTTGTCTGCAGGTCCTATGTTTCTTACGCTCCTACTCCCTTAGATTCATTGGTAACTTCACCTCATTGCTGTGCTTCTGTGGTTATTTGTGGACTTGCTCAGAGCTTGGAAAACCTCAAGTCACCAGACATACTGATTCCTAGCTGAGGTCAAACACTGGCCAACAGATCAGCACCCTTAAGGAAGGGAGGGCTCTCTGCTGATTCCAGAAAGCCTTTGGCACTTACAAACTCCTCTGGGGCCCCACAACCTCTAAAAGGAACTCTAGAATCTGAGTGTTTTCCCAGCCGGGGGTCACTTAACCAGAAATACTCAGTTCTGAAATGAAGAAATACAAGGCTGGTACCAAACAATAATTATCCCATGCCGTTGTGAGCCTATTTGGAGACCTCAGGACTCCAGAAGAATCTAGTCTACATGCGGGGACATCCAGCCCCAGACTAGGACTTGGCCATAACTATACAGCTCATTTCCCAAGGAATTATCTTCTCAATGAAGCTAGGTTGGCAAGAGGTCTCTCTGTCACCTTCTGTCACTGCACAAGCCACAGAAAGGAAGAACTGGGCCATTGTGCACAGTAGTTTGAGGCAGGATTTGAATAGGCAGACCTGGTGGGAAGCCTGACTACCGCTATCAGCAAGTCAGGAAAATGGTCCAAGTTTCCCTTCCCTTTTCTATGAAGGAGCTAAGAGCGCTGTCAATTTAGCACGATTCTAGAGTAACGTCCCCTAAAGTCCTAGGTGCTCACAGTAAGGCAATAATTGTCATTTACACAGGCAGCCCCAGACCCAGGCTTCTTTACCAGAAGCCACGCCTACCACTTAACCGCGTGAGTGACTATCCCAAGGTCTTAGCTTCCTCATCCATAAAAAGCAAATGAAAACCCCAGCTTTCAGAGAGTTGCTGGAGGGTGGAACAGGAGACTGAATCCCATACCCACGGAGCACAGGCAGTGAGTGACAGTGTTGGTAACTGAAAAGCAAAGTGAGCTTCTGGTCCAGCCCAGGTCCAGTTCTCAGCAGAGACTCACAGTGGCTCCAACTAGGGACAGCAGAGAGTAGAGGAAGCTGCCCCATATTGGTGAAAGAGAAGGTTCTACTGTTAGGACTGCCTCCTTCAAAACAGCAGCTCCTCCTGATCCTGATGGGGGCAGAGCTCTAGGGACCATGGCTTGTAAGTTGAAATGCCTTGGCAGGATAATGTTGGAAATGGGAAGGGCAGGGACAGAAATGACCAAGAACCCACAAAAAGATGAATTCCCCTTAGAACTAGTCACAGCACCCTCTTGGACATTTGTGATTTTCTTTTAAAAATTACTGTTTTTATTCCTCCTATTCCTGATTTTTGAGACAGGGTCTCCCTGTGTAGCTCTGGCTGGCCTGGAACTCACAGAGATCTGCTTGCCTTTGCTTCTCAAGTGCTGGGATTAGAGGTGTGGGCTACCAGGTCTTATTTTCTTTATTATCATTTTTGTGTGTGAGTGCCTGGACACACGCGTGTCAGAAGGCAATTTTGTGAAACTGGTTCTCTCCTTCCACCTTTTCATGAGTTCCAGGGTTTGAGCTCAGGTCATCAGGCTGATATAGCAAGTTCCTCTACCCACTGAGCTGTCCTGCTGGCCCCATCCACGTATTTCTAACCATCTGTTATTCCAACACCTGCTAATGTCTTTTGCTCTTATAACATGTCTTACTTTTAAATTTTATTTATTTATTTGTAGGGGTGACACACATGTGCCATGGCACATATGTCGAGGTCTGAGGACAACTGCCAGGAATTGGTTCTCTCTTTCCACTGTGTGGGTCCCAGGAATCAAACTTGGATCATCAGGCATGGTGTCAAGTTCCTCTACCTGATGAGCCATCCCCCTAGCCCATTTTTTTTGTTTTGTTTTCTTTAATACATCATCATGCATTTATGATCATTGGGTGGAGGCAAGCTTATAATTTCCTCTCTTGTGCTAGTCAATTTTAGTATCTGTTCCACTATCTTCATTAAGTGGTTGGGGACCGTACTTTCTTCCATTCTCTGAGACTGTATCAGATCAAAACTAGATGCTCCTCAAATAACTCTTGTTACTGCTTTCTCTAAAAGAAATTTTTTTATCTACTGGTGCAGCTGCTTTGATAATAATGGGATCATGTGAAATTGTTTTTTCTTTGTAAGTCAGTGCTAATTT
This sequence comes from Bramus lutescens, assembly GCA_001685075.1. Lineage (NCBI taxonomy): Eukaryota > Metazoa > Chordata > Mammalia > Rodentia > Cricetidae > Bramus > Bramus lutescens. The sequence continues at coordinate 305,853 of LOEQ01000168.1, forward strand.
TGTATTTTTCTAGGAATTTGTGGTAACCTATGAAAATTTTGTCTTAAAAATCTATTTTATTAGATATTAATGTATACTATGGGATACTGCCATGATTTATCACTTGAATTGGTTTAATAAAATACTGATTGGCCAATGGCCAGGCAGGAAGCATAGGCAAGGCAAGAAGACTAAAAGAATTCTGGGAAGAGGAAAGGCAGAGTCAGGAGTCACCAGCCAGCTGCATAGGAAGCAAGATGAGAATGCTGCACTGAGTAAAGGTACCAAGCCATGTGGCTAAACATAGATAAGAATTATAGGTTAATTTTTTTTCAGAGTGAGTGGGTATAGTTTATTCAGTGGGTTATGGAAGAAAAGGGAAGAGGGAGAGAGAGAGAGAGAGAATTATATGTTAATTTAAGTATAAGAGCTAGTTAGTAATAAACCTGAGCTACCAGTCAAATTTATAATTAATATAAGCCTACAGTGTGGTAATTCGGGAAGCAGCTGTGGGATGAGGCAGGACAGAAACTTGCCTCTGACTGCACATAAACATTTGGAGCAAGTGTTTTTGTAAAATAAATTCTTATTCTTTCAATTTCAATATTCCTGTGTTCTGATACCTTAAAACTACATAAAACTCAAAAATAAAAATCCAGTCTCTGGGCTGGAGATATGGCTTAGCAGTTATGGGCACTGGCTGCTCTGTTAGAGGACCAGGGTTTGATTCCCAAAACTGGTATAGTGACTCAAAACTGTCTGTAACTCTAGGGATCCATGGCCTTCTTCTGGCCTTCTCAGGCACCACATACATGTAGTGAATACAAAACAGCTGAAATACCCACACATATTAAATTCAATCTCTAGTCAGCTGTGGTGGTATGAACCGGTAAGCCCAGAACTCATAGAAGGAAGCAAGAAGATCAGGAGTTCAAGTCCAGCCTTGTTCACATAGTGAATGCAAGTCCAGCCTGTGGTACATGAGATTAGTCTCCCAAATAAATAAGTGAATTCCAATTTGAAAACATTTGTTTCTTATTTACATTATTTAAACATTTACTTATTTGTTGTGTATACACATGTGAAGGTAGTACAGGATGGCCAGGCTAATATGCTTAGCATGCAATATATGCCAGTAAGAAAAATGATTGAGGAAGCAACATCCTCTTATTGAGAAGTTTATACACGTATATAATGCCATTTTGTTTTGTTTTGAGATAGGGTCTCACTGTGTAGCCTTGACTGGACTGGAACTCATTATGTAGACCTAGACTATCCTCAAATCATAAAGGTCCACCTGCTGTAGTCAGACTTTCTTTGGACTGCCAGCTCCCACATAATGACATGGAGATTTCTTATTAAGTATGATGCTTAGGCTTGGTCCCAACTAGCTCTTATGACTTAAATTAACCCATTTATAATAATTTTCCACCTCTGCTCAGTACCATGCATTCCATTTCCACCACGTCTGACTGGCGAATCCCACCTCTCTTGTACCCAGTGTTCCTACCTCTGCCCAGAAGTCAGCTATTGGCCATTCAGCTCTTTATTAAACCAATCAGAAGGTGCCTTGGCGAAGACACATCTTCACAGTGTACAAAAAGATTGTCCCATAATATCCTGTCTCTGTCTACCAAGTGCTGGGATTAAAGGTGTACCCCCATGTCCAGCCATAAATGTTTTGACTAAATCCATACCACCACCACCCATTTATTTTTGTTTATGTGTATGGGTGTTTTGCCTGCATGTATGTGTGCACAGTACCCTTGGAGATCAAAGGAATGTATCAGACATTTGTTGTCACCAAGTGGATGCTGAGAACTAAACCTGGGTCCTCTGCAAGAACTTGATGCTGTTCACCTCTGACCCATCTCTCCAGCCATCTTTTTCTTTTCTGAAGTTCCCTGATTCCATTTGGTGCCATCTGTATGGGCATAGATATAGGACCATCTACTGGAGCATGAATAGCCTTTTGGAGACTACATCTGAGAGAAAACTTAGCCTCCTTTCTCCAGCAGCCATCAATTGATAATAGTTTCTCAGTAAGGGTGGTATTTCATGAGCCCCTCCCCAGCCCATGCTGGAATTCTTGGCTGGTTTGATCATCTGCAGGTCTATGTGTGCAGTCATGTATTTGTTAAACTTCATTGTCATGCCTGGCAAATGGTTTGGCTACAGACACCCGCTACTTCTGGCTCTTACAATCTTTCCACCTCCTCTTCTGCAATGATCTCTGAACCTTGAGGGGAGGGCTATGATACAGATGTTCCATTTAGAGCTAGGCACTCCACAGTTTCATTCTCTGAACATTGACCAAGTTGTGGATCTTTGTATTAATTGTCATATTCTGCAAAAAGAAGTTTCTCTGTTGAGAGTTGAGAGATGCACCAATCTATGGGTATAAAGATAAGAACTTAGAGAGCAATTTAACTAGGGCCCTAGGTATTATGACCTAACCAGTCATGGGATTTTGACTCATTTAACAATACCAGGCATTAGTTCTATCTTGTGGAATGGGTTTTAAATCCAACCAGAAAGTGTTTGGTGACTTCCATAACATTTGTGCCCCTATTGCACCAATGAGGCTATCTTGCCAAGACAGTCACTGTAGTTCATAGAGTTCATGGCTGTGTAAAAATTCTTAATACTTTTCTCCCACAGTAATGTAAACAGCACTGTAAAAGCTATGCAGTAGAGCTGAAGCTTTCTGGATGCTACCAGCTTGAGTCTCCATGTCCTATGACTGAGATGTGTAGTGTGTTCAATGATCAGATCATACCATCAAGTTCTAGAGGGTAAGCAAGAGCAATAACTATAGCTTATAATGTTTAGGGGAATCTATGGTCCTCAGTGACCAACAACATGATAAGAGATAACCCATATCTGGCATTGGGCTTTTTATTTGATAGCCTACATTGCCTGAGGGAGACATTGTCTCCATCCTCCCATTATGGGGTAACTCCATTTGAACTTCTTTTATACGTGTGTCTATTTTAGCATGTTTCTACAGTAGTAGGTTTCCATGAGGCATTTTCAAAGTCTTTAGTGTTAGGTATCCCTCTTCAGATGTCATCCCTCCTTATCCTACCCTCCCATATCCCAGCCCATTTAAGAAAAAAAATTATTCTTTTAATGAAGAATAATTTACAAATATTGCAGTATCATGATGACAAAAATCATGGTTTCAAACTTCAGTGGACCTAAGAATCTTCTAATAAACTGATTTAAAATGCAGAGAACTGGAGCTGGGAAAAGCTGGGTAGGTGAAGTGAGGCACAATCCTGAGCACCTGAATTGTGTCCCCAGGACCCATGTGAAAAGACCAGGTGTGGTGGGGTGTATTCCTGTAATCCCTGTGCCAGAGACACAGAGACAGGTGGGTTTATGGGGTTCACATAAACCTAGCCAGTGAGCCCAGGTTCAGAGAGAGGCCCTGTTGTTTCCAGTGGTCAGGGTTTGGGCTGGGTGTTTCCAGGGTCTTGACCTATTAAGCAAAGAATTGAAAATAAGGGATCACATAGATTTACAGAAGAAGCAAGATAACTATATTCTAAGGGAAGCAGAGTAACATATTGTAGGGGGTTATAATGTCAAGAGAGTCTCAAGAGCCCGATTTAGGTTTGGAGCTTCCTTTTATGAAATTGAAGAGAAGAAGGAGTTGATTGGTATGGGGTGTAGTCTGGGCAGTTCTTTATTTTCCCTACTGTACATATTTTTTACCATAATGCACCTGGCATTGCTCATACACACACGCAACTAAACTATGCAAAGGTATAAGATGGCAGGTTACTGTCCCTGAAAAGTGATTAGAGGACTCAGTTTTATACTACTGAGCATGTACCCAAAAACCAGCACAGGCCAGATCAGCCTTTCTATTCTTTGATACATTAGATAGAAACTGCCTTATTTCAGGAGAGAGGCAAGTTGGAGCAGGTAGCACACCATTGTAATCACTGCATCAAGGTCAAGCTGATCACTGAGTTTGAGAAAAGTCCGTGCTACATGGGGAGACCCTCTCTCCAAAGAATAAAGAAATCACTTGCATAAGAATAAATACCAGATCCCTGGACCTTAGGAACATTTGGTTGTGGTGAACACTTGACATTAGGCTGTTTCCATAACCATTTAGTTAGATGCTCCTTAACTTAGGGATCATAAGCCAAATATGCTGTGGCCTTCCTGTGTACGGGTGGGGTCTCACCTGTGTACTGTCCACCTACCCCTTTAAGCCCTGGATTTGGGCAGACAGCAAGCCAATAAGGGCCTTACCTGAATGAAAGCTTGTAAAATAATGCTTTATTAGTTGCAACAGAAGGTTCTCGAACCCATGAAAGATTTCCACTTTTAGCACTGTCTATAACTTTCCATATTCGTGGGCTTTATTTTTGTTGATTGATTTTGTTCTACATTTGTAAATTATAATAGTTGATGTCTGATAAATGATAGAGTAGAAAATACTTCCTTACTTTTGTTTAATTCACCCCTTGTTGGCACTTGGAAAAGCCTCACTTATTTAAAATTAGTTACTACCCCTACTCACCCCTCATCAAAAAAAGAAAAAAGACAAAGAAAGATAAGAAAATTGCCTGTTTGATTGTTACCAGGGGTAGAAGGACTATTGTTCACAGATGGGAGAATGTGCAGCCTGATGCAGGATTGGCTCTGGGGGTTTTGGAGGGTGCTAGGTACATTGTTTGAAGAGAGGTGTGCAAGTAAAGTACTAGCAGGTGAAGGAATTTGGCTGCCAAATGTATGGGGGGTGTAAACCCAAACTAAATGAGAATTCCAAACTAAACAGTCTCCTATGCTGTGAGCACCACTCTGTCTCAAGAAGCAAGATGGACAGAACCTGAGAAACAACACCTCCGGCCTTCACTTGAAAGCATACACACCACACATTCACTCACACTCAAACTCACTTACAGAAAGAGACAGAGAGAGAATAAAAAATACACAGAGAGAATAATAAATAAATGCAGAGATGCAGCCCATACCTTAACTTAGTGATAGTTGAATCCTGAGATTAGGCCTTAATAACCTGAATTTTATTTATTTGTTTTTAAATTTTGTTCTGTTTTTGCTTGTTTGGTCTCCTTTTGCTACAGTCTTACTCTGTAATTAATGCTGGCCTAGAACTCTCCATGCTGCCCAGGTGGGCCTGTAACTCAAAGAAATCCTCCTGCCTAAACTTCTCAAGCACTGAGATCGTAGGTATGTACTATCATGCCCCCTGGTAAGTGGCATTTTACACTGGTGCCACGTTTGAAAGTGGATGCCAGAAGTTTGAAGGGTACACATGGAGATGTGCAGGGCAGGTGAAGGCGGTGGAGGTCAGCGAGCTTCTGGGAAGACTGAATACCCTTCTAGCGTGCAGCCTGCCGCCCTACCTTCCCACTTCTGCAGCTCTCTGTGCACACAGAATGAAAGTGCAGGAAAGCCAAGCATTCCCAGCAACAGTTCCCTAGCACACATAGACTGGGAGGTAGCTCAGTAGGTAAAGCACTCACTTAGTATGCATGAAGTCCTGGGTTTGATCCCAGACACCACACAAACCAGGTGTAATGGTCCATGTCTGTACTTTCAGCACTGGGGAGGCAGAGACAGGAGAAAGAAGTTAAAGGTCATCCTAAGCTACACAGTAAATTTGAGGCCAGCCTGGGCTACATAACACCCCATCTCATAGTCAAAATGAAACACAAAACAAAACAGAAACAGAAAGACCTGCAATCCACGCTTCCTGATCCAGAGGTGCTACATAGGGCAATGGGTGTGTTGTGTTCTCCCTGGGTCAACTGGAATAGGGTCTTTTGCTCTGAGGTCCATACACTTGCTCTCTGCATCCTCATAGATCAGAGCCCCTAACAGAGCAGTCAAGGTCTGCAGGGGGTGAGGCAGGAACATCGGGAGAATGAGGCTTCATTACCCTCAGACAAAGACAGATCCTTCCTATGCATTCAGCAGCCCGTATAGGATTAGTGTATACGGCATGTTTAGACTATATCCCACTGATGGCCAGTGTCAAAGGCATGAATGCCTTTTGCTGAGGCAGGTGGAGTTCTCACAAACTATATTTTCTCTTTTTAAAGCAAGAGTCCCAGCAAGGCTGTTCGAGGTGTCCTAAAGGTCTACAAGCCATTGTTGTCTGCTCCCCCATCCATTTCTGGCTTGCTCTCCCCCCTCCCTGTCTCCCTCTCTGACTTGCATATGTTGCCCCTAGACCATGGGCTCAGGGGCCTCTAGCCAAAGTTGCTGACTCTGACTACGGCCTTTCTCTGGACTGTGTTCATTTGCATCAAGCTGCTGAGGGCGGAGGAGCTATATAGCCATTCACCAGAGGATTAGGCCTGGGCTGAGGGTGCAGCAGAAGAGAGGCCGCAGGAAAGGCCCAGGTTCACTACTGGTCATCATGCCCTACCTGCTGTCGGGATTCTTCTGTGACAGGGTGATCCGGGAAAGGGACAGGAAGAATGGAGAGGGCACCGTCTCACAGCCTCTCAAGTTCGAGGGGCAGGATTATGTTGTTCTTAAACAACGGTGCCTGGCTCAGAAGTGCCTCTTTGAAGATCGTGTCTTCCCAGCAGGAGTGCAGGCCCTTGGTTCACACGAACTGAGCCAGAAAGCCAAGATGAAGGCCATCACGTGGAAGAGGCCAAAGGTAGGGATAAAGAGGGCAAGGAATCTGCAGAGAGCTGTTGGGAAATGGAGTGAAGTGGCTAGTGGTCAGAACCTGAGGCCATGGATTTACCCCAACTCTGAGCAAGTAGGTCATTAGGGTTCCACAGCCCCAAACACCCAACTTCTTCCACTAGAGACAAAAGATGCTATTTTCTATCCCTGAGCCTGACAATGAGGACCCTTAGATTCCTAAGCTTATAAATATTTTAAGAGTGGTAATGCATTGACTTAATTCTCCGTAGGATTATAAGGTGAGAATCAGTTAGCTCAGCTCTTCCTGAGAGCAGGGGTTTGGGGAGGGGAGAACAGAGTAGTGAAGTGAGCAGAGGCTTGAAGTTTCAGGGCCCAGAGAAGGGGTGAACAGTAAAGAAATGGGAGGCTGGAGAATGAGCCTTAACCTTCAAGCCCAAGCTGGCTCATCAGCATGATGTCAAGTCTGTTTAAACAGGAAGGTCCCCACTGACTAGCTAGGCTCCTTCCTGGATGAAACAATTAGCCCAGGCTGCCCTATCGAGGGACATCCTAGGAGCCCTTGCATGTCAGCGGGAGTAGGTCACAGTGCCCAGAAGCATGTAGGACAAAGCATGTCTTCAAGAAGGTGTGAAAGCGCCTGCTGCATTCTGAGCTGGCAAGGGGTGTGTGTGCAAACCCAGAAGAGCTGCAAGGCAGATTCATTAGCATATATGCAAATTTTAATAAGTTAAATTTCTTTTTTAAACTTTAATTAAACTTCTAACTTTACTTTTGGTGGTTTTTAAATAAAGATTTGTAAATCTTTTTAGTTAATTAGGTGCATGCTTGTGTCTGTGTGCATATATGCACATCGCACATGAACACAAGTGCCCATGATGTCAGGCGTCAGATGCCCCTGGAGCTGGGGCTACAGGCAGGTGTAAGCCATCTGATGTGGGTTCTGGGAATCACACTCAGGTCCTCAGGGAGACCAGTACATGTTCTGAACCCCTTGAGCTATCTCTCCAGCCCTGACCTTCTAATGTTACAATTACCGGGTGACATAAAAGTTGTAAAATAGTACGGGGTCCCATGTGTAGCCCCTCTTCCCAGTGGTTTTCCTGTCTGCAGTTTTAGTCACCTGTGGTCAAGAGTTGGACAAAAATACTCGATGGAATAGTCTTGAGATAATCCAGTGATGTAGGAGGGTTATCTGTCTATGTGTTACTTTCATTGGTTAATAAAG
>LOEQ01000168.1:340961-353698 GCA_001685075.1 Bramus lutescens
CATTCTGAGGGGTCCCTTGGGTACTGGGGGGCTGGAGCCCTGCTCTCTGGTAGGATGGTCTTGAACTGTGGTTCTTCTCTCTGCTGGGATTATAATTGTGTGTCACCATGATGGACCTGAAAGGCTGGAAGGCCTCAGTTTCCTTTTCTTCCTTTTTTCCTTCCTTCCCTTCTTTTTTCCTGGTTTTTCAAGGGAGGGTTTCTATGCAGCTTTGGAGCCTGTCCTGGAACTCACTCTCAAGATCAAGCTGACCTTGAACTCACAGAGGTCATCTGCCTCTGTCTGTCCCCTCCCTCCCAGTACTGGGATTAAAGGCATGCACCACCACTGCCTCATTTTCAATGGGTTTTACACTGAATTTCTGGGGGAATTCAATGTTTTTTCATTTGAAAAATCCACAATGTTTTAAATCATTGATGTCCATCATATACTTTCAGCATTCTTAGAATTTTTATATGAACTACTTTGTACTACCATGGGGAAATGCGGTTGGCGTGATAAAATAATGGGCCCACCCATTAATTTTATACTACACATGAATAATTTTTAAAAATATGAATAAAAGTGAGAAAGAACTGAAGTTCAAGCCAGTGCATGATGTACTCAAGGTTAGCTTGGGCGACATAGTGAGATTCAGCTGCAAACAAACAACACACACACACACACAGGACCAGAGAGACTTCGCATCTCTCCCCAGTCACACAGCCTGTCAATGCGGAGAAAGAACTTGAACTGAGACTCAGGAGCTTCTGAGCGTGACCATTTCCTCCTCACTGGACAAAGCTGATCCAGGCGGGAAGCTGTCTCTTGCGCCTATCAGCCTGAAATCCTTGCTTCCTTCCTGCCCTCTCCATCCCCTCCCCTCCTCTCCCCTCCCCTCTCCTCCCCAGCCCATCATCTTCGTTTCAGACAGAGCAAACAGCAACAAGGAGCTGGGTGTGGACCAGGAGGCAGAGGAGGGCAAAGACAAAGCAGGGCCGGATAAGCAAGGGAAAGCCCCACAGGTTTTTGAGCATGCGCCATGGATGGGGAGTTTAGATCGCAATGGGGTTCTGCTATGCTCTAGGGGCCCATGACGGCCACTCCCAGGGAGGATCTCTTCAACGTAGAGGGGGTTGGAATCACCCCCTCGCAAGTTTCTTTGAACTTCGGGGTACTTGGGTAAATGGGGTAAATGTTTTCGGGTCGGCTGGGATGGGAAAGGCAGGACAGCCTACTGGAGACAAGCCTGCTGGAGAGGGGAGGCTGAGCTGTCTTCAGTTCAGAGTTGTTGATAAGAGAGGAAAAGGATGGTAGCAGAAAGCGGGGGTGGGGGATGGGGGTGGGCGACAGCAGCCATGCAGTCCTACATGGGGGCCATGTACTCTACTCAGAAGTACCCACATAGTGGGCTGGACCAAGGCTCCTTTAAATACTTGGCCCCAGAGACAGAGGCAGCTAGAGGACCTGACTCCAAACAGTGGAGAAAGTGGGGAGAGGATGGAGGATGCTATTTGCATGTTGGCATGGCGAAGGCGTCCTTTGGCCAGAGGTGCCGGGCAGGGCTAGAGAAGCAGAGGGCAGAGCTGCTGAACTGAGGATCCCCACTGGGGCGCGGAGGGTCGACTGAGAACATAAGCCTGCACTAGCTACTACCGCTTTGTGGGGCTGTTGGGACTGAGGCCTGGGTTCCCATGAACCGGTCTGTCTTCTGTGTCCCCACAGGCACAGCCTGGCCACACAGACCAGGAGACCGAGGAGCAGCAACAGTTCCAGAACATCTTCAGGCAGATCGCAGGCGATGTATGTGTTTTCCTCCTAGCCCCAGGCTCCCAACTCAAGAGACCCACTGTTTAGCAGAGGATGTGGGTCACATCACAGAAACCTGTGCCTTTGTGTTTGGGACTAACACAGCTGCTGGATGGCTCGCAACCAGAAGGTTGTGAGCTGCTTGCTACAGCCGAGGGTGCAGAAACTGGCCTGTCTTGCTCAGAAAAGCCCCAGCTTCCCACGGCAGAAGAAAAGGGATCTTAAAAGCATGGGCAGCTGGGACTGGTCCACTGGTTGCTCTGTCCTTCACAATTCTCCTCTCCCGCAGGACATGGAGATCTGTGCAGATGAACTCAAGAACGTCCTTAACACAGTGGTGAACAAACGTGAGGGTCTCATGCCAGATGTGGGGGATGGGCAGGGGCCACAGCTGTCTGAAAGCAGCTCCTCACCCTTCTCCATGCCCCCAGACAAGGACCTGAAGACACAAGGGTTCACCCTGGAGTCTTGCCGAAGCATGATAGCTCTCATGGATGTATCCTTCCAGCCACCATCCCCAATCCTCTTCTATCTGCCCATAGAGTCAGGGGAACAATAAGGGGTGTCCATGCCTAGGAAAAGGCTTAAGGATCCTGACTCAGGCCATCCTGGCCTGGCAGAGATGGTTAGGGAAGGATACTGGGTTCTGGCTTGTCATCTCCTGCCTTATCACAGGCCTGAAATCCTATTTCAAGGATTATTCTTAGGGGACAGACTCAGTGGGCAATAGAGATGGCAGGAACTCTGATTGGTTAAGGACGGAGGGGAAGGATAGAACCTGGGATCAGGAGAAAGGTAGAGGATGCTGGTTGCTCTGCCTTCCTGCATAGTACCCTAGATTCCACTCCCAGTTCAGGGGATCTTTCTATGTGCCTGTGGCCCTGACATCCATCCTCTAGACAGATGGCTCTGGGAGGCTGAATCTGCAGGAATTCCATCACCTCTGGAAAAAGATCAAGGCCTGGCAGGTAGGATGGGAGTCTAATGTCGGAGTGGACAGGGCTGCAAGGCCTGGCAGGGAGGACGGGAGTCTAATGTGGGAGTGGACAGGGCTGCAAGGCCTGGCAGGGAAGATGGGAGCCTAATGTGGGAGTGGACAGGGCTGCAAGGCCTGGCAGGGAGGATAGGAGTCTAATGTGGGAGTGGACAGGGTTAACTTAGGATTGTGTGTAACTGCTATCTTCGAATTTTCGATTTTCAGAAAATCTTCAAACACTATGACACAGACCATTCCGGCACCATCAATAGCTATGAGATGCGAAACGCAGTCAACGATGCAGGTGCTGGGGGGCAGAGGGCATAAGATGCAGACCCGAGAGCTGTGAAAGCAGGATGATGGGTCTTGGGAGAGAGAGGAGGGGGAGTGTCTCCTTTCCCAGGCCAGTGTGGCCAAGAAGCAGGGAAGAGAGACCTCAAGCCTGGGAACTTCACTCCCGTTTACTCTCCCTGCCCTTCCTAGGCTTCCACCTCAACAGCCAACTCTATGACATCATCACCATGCGCTATGCAGACAAACTCATGAACATCGACTTTGACAGTTTCATCTGCTGCTTTGTCAGGCTGGAAGGGATGTTCAGTAAGTGTCTTAGTTAGGGTTTCTACTGCTGTGAAGAGACACCATGACCACGATGCTGGTTATGTACTGCGTGTGTGGATTTGTGCTGAAGGTCAGCATTCAGCACAGGGCTTCTTCAATCATAGATCTGAACATTCAGATAATGCTCACTCGTGATCCCGCAGGTATTAGAGGTAGAAGGAATATGCGTTTAAGGCCAGCCTAGTCGCCATGGATAGACCTTGGTTCAATAATACAAGGGCTGGCAAGATGACTCAGCTGCCATGTGTCTGGTGACCAGAGTTCAATGGCTGAAACCCATGAGGTGGAAGGAAAGAACCGATTTCAGAGCTGCCCTCCAACCTCTACATGTGTTCTGTGATGTGCCCAGAAACACACACAATAATAAACTCTTTAAAAAGCAAACACAAAGAAAGCCAAAACCCTAAAAGGAAAGTTCAAAGATCGTGGCAGAGATAGTGACTGGCTTTTGGCCTATGCATTCTTTCACACAGGAGCTTTCAATGCATTTGACAAGGATGGAGATGGCATCATCAAATTGAATGTTCTGGAGGTAAGCGTAACAAACAGCACATCCTCTGCACCACACAACCCAAGGTGGAGTGAACAAGGCAGACTGGACCCTCTGTGCGCCTCACTCCCAGACAGGAACTTGAAAGGGGGCCTAGTGGTTCCTGGGGCGTGTGTACCAGGAGGCCTTTGTCCCCCAAGTTGCACTTTCAGAAAACACTCTCCTAGAAAAGACCCAGGAAAGGGAGCAGGATGCTCTTTTTAAGACCCTGCCCTTGTCTGCGTCCCAAAGTTGAGATCCTAGGGCTGACAGGCCTCTGCTTGTTTTTGTACTGATGTGGGCTTCCTCTTTCAGTGGCTGCAGCTTACCATGTATGCCTGAACCTGACAGGCTTCATGCAAGATCAACCAGGACTCCAACCCAGCTAGAGCCATTGACCACAAAGAATCCGGTAGCTGAACCTCCACCAAGCCTAGGGGGCTTCTGGTCTTGTTCCTTCTCCACTATGCCCCAAATCTTGGTGTCCAGCCTGATGCTTGGGAGAACTCTCTGCCACCTGAAGGCTAGTGTCTGCCAGACCTAGGTGCAGCCTCACTGCTGATTCTGAACTGCCCACTTAACTTGCATTGGGCTGTCTACAGTACCTGCTAGAGGTACTCACTCACACAGGAGCCCAGTTACCAAGTCTACACTCAGTTCTGCCAGTTTTAGGATGGGTTTACTCTGGGGTAAGCAGGGCTGATACTTTGAGGTATCTGACAATTTGGCTGGGTTCTGAAAAAAGCTATCTAAATAAAGGCACATGTGTGGCTGGTTCAGTTTTCTTATGGCTTCTCAGCCACAGCATGGCTGTCTTCCAGATATACTTTCATTTATCACCTCCACAAAGAGCTAGTTTGAGGCTAGGGAGATGGCTCAGTAGACACAGGGTTACACAAGTATGGAGGACCCCAGTACAGATCCCTAAAAGTCAAGTGTGGCAGCTCACACCTGTAACTCCAGTACTGGAGAGCAAAGACAAGAGGAATTCTACAGACATGCTGTCCAGCCAGTCTAGTCAAAGGGACAGTATTTGGTGAGAGCCTGCCTCAAAAAATAAGGTGGAGGTCAGGCAGTGGTGGTCCACGCCTCTAATCCCAGCACTTGGGAGGCAGAAGCAGGAGGATCTCCATGGGTTAGAGGCCAGCCTGGTCTACAAAGTGAGTTCCAGGACAACCAAGACTGTGTCTCAAAAAACCAAAAAAGCTTATTGGAGGAGTGATCACCCACCTGTAATCTCATCCCAAGGGAGACAAAGAGAGGGGATCCTTGGCCTGATTAGCTAGTTTAGCTGAGCTGGCAAGTTCTGGGTTAAATTGAGAGACACCTGGGCTTTCATGAGAAAGGTGGACACTGAAGAAAGACAGTATCAACCCGACCACAGGCATGCACACACGGTACACAGGGAGATGGAGGAAAACATCCAAAATCGATCTGACCCCCACACCCGCACACAAGGCACACAGGGAGATGGAGGAAAACATCCAAAATCGATCTGACCCCCACACCCGCACACAAGGCACATAGAAGGAGATGGAGGAAAACACCCAAAGTCAATCTGACCCCCACACCTGCACACACATGTATACAACACAAAGAAAACCCTCTTTAGGCCAGGCGGTGGTGGCGCACACCTTTAATCCCAGCACTCGGGAGGCAGAAGCANATGGAGGAAAACATCCAAAATCGATCTGACCCCCACACCCGCACACAAGGCACACAGGGAGATGGAGGAAAACATCCAAAATCGATCTGACCCCCACACCCGCACACAAGGCACATAGAAGGAGATGGAGGAAAACACCCAAAGTCAATCTGACCCCCACACCTGCACACACATGTATACAACACAAAGAAAACCCTCTTTAGGCCAGGCGGTGGTGGCGCACACCTTTAATCCCAGCACTCGGGAGGCAGAAGCAGGCAGAGTTTGGAGCCAGCCTGGTCTACAGAGCAAGTTCCAGGACAGGCTCTAAAGCTACACAGAGAAACCCTGTTTAGCCTATGGATATACCTGATTCTGTTAGGTGCTGGAAAGGTTGGGTCTGGTTAGTGTATTAGTGGGGAAAAGCAAGCTCTAGTTTCAGGATAATATAATGGGAAATACATATAAAATCAAAGGCTTGAGTCTTACTGAAATCATGTCTACTACTTTTTTAAAAATCTGTTTTATGTGTATTAGTGTTTTGCCTGCTTTTATGTCTAAGCAATTCTTATATGATTTGTGCCTGTGGAAGGCAGAAGAGGGCATGGGATTCCCTAGAACTGGAGTTAGAGATGGCTGTGAGAGTCATGTGGGTGCTGGGAACCATAGCCAGGTTCTCTGGAAGAGCAGTCAGTGCTTTTAACCTGAGCCATCCCTCCAGTCCCACTACTACTAGTTTTTGAGCACAAGGACCACTCAAATCTTTTCCAAGATTGCTGGTGTAGAGCACATATGGGCAGTAAAAGGTGAATGGGATGATCAAAGTGCATATGTATGAAATCATGAAATAAACTACTTATTTATTTATAGACAGGGTTTCTCTATATAATAGTCCTGGCTGTCCTGGAACTCGGTTTGTAGATCAGGCTGGTCTCGAACTTACCGAGATCCGCCTGCCTCTGCCTCCCAAGTGCTGGGATTAAAGGCGTGCACTACCACTGCCTGGCAAAATAAACAAATTTTAAGTCAAATAAATGGGCAGCAGGATGGGCCAGTTACCACAGGTCAGTGCAGGAGAGAGGTGATTGTTTTCATCCCAGCTCCTCTGCTCACAGGCCTGTCTGATGTGAGCACCAAGTTTCCTGCTCACTGTCTGTTCTTTATGCCAAAGTGAAAAAGGCTCTTAATTACGAAAACACAAAGTAACAAAATGAACACTTAGTCAAAGTACTTTATTTTCTTCTTGTATTTGCTTTATATCTCACTTACAAAGTAATGAAGTTCACAGCTTTTGTACCAAAACGTAAGAAGGCTGTTTAGAAATATCTTTGCAGTCAAACGTCACCTGACATTTCTTCTAATCCATATTTAATGTTGGGATACAATAAGAAACCAAGTCGCTGGGCAGCTCTGGGCATTACTCCCCCCACGGCCTTTCCTTTTCTACCCTCTGCCAGCACTGGGCTACTTCTGGGCCTCGTCCTTGGGGTTGGAGGCGAAGAGAAGGTTGCTGTGTGGTAAGTGGTAGGTTAATTTCACACACATCTGCATATGGAAGCGTGTGACCCCGCCCCCCACCACAGCTTCCTCCTTTCTTACCTATCGGGACACCTCCCTCAAACCCAAGGCTCTCAATGACAAGACAGGGATGAAACCACTACAATTACAGCAAGTACAGCCTTAATAGTAATCCTAGAATTCTCCTTGAAGCAACAGGAACAAATTTGCTATGTAAGTATAAGCAAATCACAGCTATTTAACCAAACCACAAGACCAGTGTTGTTCAAACTCTATTTCACAATATACCTCAATTTCCTTCCCAATGAATTATCTTCCATGAGATAATACTGTCATTCTTGTAAGTGTGCACCTACACCCAACAACTCAGCCACATGCCCACGCACTGAAATTGTCCCACAGATAAATCTACCAGAAACAAAAAAACAAAACCAAACCTTGGCTGGCAAGAGTCACTTCAATCACAAAAGTATTGGCTTGGTTCTGTGTAATTCATTAATTCAAATTTCACCTACTAACTCTCCTGAATAAAACATTTGCCTCATAAAAGTAACAAGTGTAAATAACAACTTCTCAAACTTAAGTAATGTCAGAATGACATGTCTTGCCCTTTTTCAATTTGCACTGTTTACAGTTGAGCAAAATATGCCAAAATGTGTTTTGAACCTAAGTGAAAACTTTTAAAAAAAATTCAAAGTGTTTGGTATTTTATTAGAGCCGTCACTGTAAACACAAAAGGATTTTTTAAAGATTTTCTTTGCTTTGAGCTGCTGGACTAGGCATAAAAGATTAAAAACGTTTAAAATGACCTGCAAGTACTCCTAAGAAATGTCTTGGGTTTGGCAGGCTATAAGTCACTTCCTTCATCAAATCAGCAGACCCGAGCGGTATACCCCCTTTAGGGGAACCGGAGGCTGATTGTGAATGACAGACTTAGTGAACAACTTATGCAGGAGCCACACTTCTGTCTCCTGCAGGCAGCCGCTGCTGAAGAGCCATGTTCTCAGCGCCACACTAGGCCGCTCAACCGGAGAACAGTGATACTGAGAACAGTTCTCATCCCACTGCTTCAAAGAGACCCTTGTGAAATGAGGACACGCCAGTGCAGGCGCACGCGTATGAGCGCACACACGCACACGAGAGAGGAGGCAAACACATGCACACAATGCCACCAAGGGAAACTCAGACCACAGTTCCTACTGATCCTGCCGAACAGCATGCCCTTAAGCCCTCAAGCATTCCCCACCACTGGTCAACACTTGCCATTCTTCTTCCCTGCTGCACACAGGCTCCACCACCCTCATCCCTTCCTGCACTCCCCTGGGTGAACAGGGAACCTGTGCTTCCTTAGCACACTGCCCTGCCTACGTGGAAATCCGGGAGATGCTGTAATCCAGAGAATGATGCAGGTTTAGCAATAAACCCACATGAGCTTTCCTAAGTAATCACTTCCCAGACTCACAGAAGTGTGGGTCCTCTGGTCACCCTTACAGGAAGTGGAGGTGAGAGGTGGGAAGGTTTTTAATCTTACACAGAAATAGCATAATTATGCTTTGTCAATAAGATCTCAGCAGCAGCCATGGTGCTCTTCACATCTAAGCCATGTGGTCAACAAAAGTTTTCTCAAACAATAGTCACTTGTGAGCTATTATCAGCCACTAGATTCATTCTTAACATTTTCTGGATCCAGTAAGAACTACTGGAACCATTCCAAGGGGGGAAAAAGACATACTTAGTCTTCCATGCAATTTCAGAGGATTCAGACTGGCTTGCAGCCCATCCATCAATCCCTGGTGGAGCTGCCCTGCCCAAGAGCCTATGGGGAGGTTTGATCAGGCCACGTACAAAAATAGAATCTGCAATCCTAGTACCAGAAAGCATTGCATCCTGAAGCTAGGGTGTGTGGTATGAGGGTCCTCTCCCTCTGAAGAACCCGAGTTTTGAGAATCCAGAAACAAAAGATTAGAAAGTAACACTTGTTTAATTTTACATACAAGTCTTGAGACAATCCAAGCCCAAAGCAATCCTGCTAAGGCATGTGACATGGGTGCTCCCAATGGTTGCCTTTCCTTCACTGCTCCAGTGCCTTAGTGGCACAGATGTGAAGGCAGACACTGGCTTCAGAAGTCACATCTCTGAAGGCCTGCTTGAAGCCCTGCCAACTGAATCTAGATGCTTTCCCCAGCTCCCCTATCTAGGGTGCTGCAGGAGGGGTGAAAGCACCCATGAGCCCCCTGTGCCATTGCTTTAGGCTCAGCAAGATAGTCAGAGATGGGGGCCGGCCACAGAGCAACCCACAAGGTGTCCAGGCTCTGTGGACTCTGAGAGCTGATGCTGGAAAGGGAATGAAGGTCTGCCTTCAGCTCAAGCGGCACTGACTGCAGCAGTGAAAGGGGTGCCACACTGAGCACTCTGGAGTGGTTTAAAACACTAGAAGGGTTGTCTTTAGGAACCTCCTGTCATGGCAAAGCAGCCGGGCTGTTTCTCGGGACTCTCCATGTTTTTGTACCTACAGCCAGCTTTGTCCATCGACAGAGCACTCACTAGTGAAACACTGCACATAATTATTAAAAAAGAAAATGATCGCTTCAATTTTAAATACCCAGTTATCTCAAAAGGAGGAATTAAAACCAATCCTGAACAACCTATCATAAGCCATCATACGAACATAAAGCAGAAATGACAAATGGAATCAATAAAACATGTGTATGATTAGGGTCAAACTGGGTAACCAATTAAAATCTGATTCTTTTATAAACAACTACAATCTACTAGCATAAATCACTGTCATCTCTCCCAGAAGAACCTGGTTCCTTAAAATCTGCTTAAACCTCACCCATAAACGCTCCAGCACAGACTTGAATTGTATGTAACCTATCTTCCCACAGACTGCCCAGACTTTGTTAGCGGTAGGTCTGGCTGTGAGCCACTTTCTCCTTCCCAGCTTCACCGGAGGACAGAGTGGCCTGTGTGAGGGCCAATGTGAAAACAATTTACAAATGACTTCCCAACATGGGAGGCAAAAAACTTCACGAATCCATTTTGCTGTCATCTTCAGCATGTTGTTCAATATGTCCTGCAACGTCCTAGGAGGAAAAAAGAAAGGGCCATGAGAAACAAGCAGGCAGCCGAGCAGCAGAAAGTTAATGCTGATGAACACCGAACTGGACTGTGCACACATTAAGGGCAGGAGGCACCATCTTCCTGCTAACCACAGGAAACTATACATCTCCCCTTAGCACAAGAGCACAAACCTAAAAAAACTCTGGTTAACCTCTTTATTAAAAACAGACCAATTATTTTTTGAAAATCCTGTTTAACTCTTAAATTTCTGAGCAATAAAAAGGAAAATTCCTAGCCACTCCCTATATCTTGCAATCCTGAACACCTTAAAAAGCAAACAGGGTTTACTGGTCTTTGCTCTAAGTCAATGATCTCTATCTGTGGATCATGACCCCTTTAGGGGTCAAAACCCTTTCACAGGGGTCATATATCAGATATCCTGCATATCAGATATTTATGATTTTTAACAGCAAAATTATAGTTATGAATAGCAATGAAATAACTTTTATGAATGGGGTTAGCACAACATGAGGAACTGCATTAAAGGGTCGCAGCATTAGGAAGGTTGACACCACACTTGTCATCTGCTGAGCCCAGGTTGGTCCAATCCCACAGAAATACCTGCTTGGATCCTTTCTTAGCTGTGAAAAAAGCATCACAGTTCTTCCAGCGACACTTCAGCGTCTGAAAGTTCGGATTGGTGTGGTCAGTGAGCAAGTGTTGTTTTAAGTGATCCACAACACCAAATATCAGAGTACAGCCATGCCACTGTAAGAAAGGATGGGAGGGACATGAGCACAGAAAACACACATACACGTGCCCACACACAAACACCTTTGTCCCTTCATGCTATATACTCTTGGTTGGCCTAAACTTGCTAGGTAGACCAGACTGGCCTTGAAGTCTCAGCATCCCGCTGCCTGTGTGGAGATTAAATGATGTCCCACTATGCCTAGCTAGAGCATGTCCTTATCGTGTCATAAAATTTGCTACATTTATTCTGTGATCTTTTTTTGTTTGTTTGTTTGAGGCAGTTTCTCTGTTTAGCAGCTCTGGCTGTCCTGGAACTCACTTTGTAGACTTGCAATCCATCCCCCCTCCCCCCGCAAAGGCAAGCAGCTTTCCCATAACACTGAAAAGCACATATTTAACAACTCTCAGAACCATGAAGCTAAATTACAAAATGCTAGGAGCTGTGATTAGTGTCACACACTTGCGATTCCAGCACTTGGGAGGTAGAAGCAGGAGGATCAGGAGTTCAAGACCAGCTCTGTCAACATGAGACCTGTCCCAAAGCAAACAACTGTGGAAGTCTGGCTTTTAAAACTCACCACAGCTTCTATCACCTGAATCACAATCTTTTACTTACCCACTTAAAACAAAATATAACTTTCTGTAAACATGGCTCAATCTCACGTATTACTCATCTAGCACAAGGACTCTCTCTGTTCTTGCTTCTAAGCCTTCAACCTTGTAATGAATGTTATGACTGCCAATTGTAGGATGTTTTAGTGAGCATGTATTAATTATGCAGAGTGGGATTTACTATGCTATTCTCACACATGCATATAATGCATGTGGATCAACCTCTCTTCACCTGCTGATTTCTCAACCAGCCTCTCTCCTTTCTCCTCCTTAAAAATGACCCAATGAGCTTCATTAAGGTTGCTTACAGAAGTACGGCCAGTGGTTAATTATAGAATCATGTGGTATAGCCACCTCACCAGTGGCTACACCAAAGAAAGTGTCTCTTCTAGCAACGAGCCACTACCGTTAGAGCCTCAGAAGGGGCGGACCTTGAGAGCCCCCCCATGTTCATTACTAAATGGCAATAAAAATCTGAGATTTTTTTTCCCAGTCAGATGATTTCAACTACCTTTGTGTTTTAGATCTAGTCCTCTATTTTGATTTCCTTACCCGAGAAGACTAACAAGCAAAGACAGTGACATATGCCAGAGCTAAAAAGTAATAAGGCGACAGACTGGCCGAGAATCAAATTTGATAAACTGTCCAACATTCCATTAATTCTGATAAAGAATTCAGGGTCTGGGGGAAAAGAAACCTGGTGTCATTAACTTCTCACTGGTCACTCCCAGAACCAGAAACAACTGAAAACAAGGCCTACAGGGATGGTGCTTAATTTTGTGGGCTAATTATTAGCTTCCATACTTGCCATAAATCGTTGTTATTATTTGAAAGGTGTTACATTTGTTTATGCTGTGGAAATTTGTTTTAATGATGCAAAGATGTGTTGCATTCTTTTAACTCTGTGAAGCTGTGTTACTTTGCCTGTCTAAAACATCTGATTGGTTTAATAAAGAGCTGAACAGCAAGACAGGAGGACAGGCAGGGCTGGCAGACAGAATAAAAAGAAGAGAAATCTGGGAGAAAAGGATCAAGGAGGAAGAAAAGAAGAGGCCAGCCACCCAGCATGGAATAAGAAAGAAAAGATATATAGAAATAGAGAAAGGTGGGGCTGGAGAGATGGCTTAGAGGTTAAGAGCACTGGCTATTCTTCCAGAGGTCCTGAGTTAAATTCCCAGCAACCACATGGTGGCTCACAACCATCTGTAATGAGATCTGGTGCCCTCTTCTGG
>LOEQ01000168.1:355103-386291 GCA_001685075.1 Bramus lutescens
AAAAAAAAGGTTTTACTACTCTACTACTCAAGATCTTGAAAACATCCATCCCAGCTCAAGCTCACAATTAAAAATAAAACCCTCTAAACTAAGCAGGGAGCCTTTAATCCCAGCACTTGGGAGGTTGAGGCAGGCTTATCTCTCTGAGTTCAAGGCCAGCCTGGTCTACACAGTGAGTTCCAGGCCTGGCCTGCCAAGACTATACAGTAAAACCCTGTCTAAACAAAAAGAAAGTTAAGTAGTTAGTTAAGTAGGATTGGGTAAGTTGGCTCTAACAATGCCACATTGGCCAAATCTTCTTAGTTCCCAGTGTCTTGTTCATTCAGAGGATGTCTGCAAAAGCATCACGTTTTTTGTGTTTTTTTTTAAAGCATCTAATCGCATATTCCATAACAGTGGTAATAGATTTGACTTATTTTAGCTAGTCATAGACACAGAATGATCAACAATGTTGCTGGGTTACTTCCTACTATTATGACACGACACAGGGCACATCACAATCAAGTTGTTAAGATGTCACTTTGGAAGTAGTAAAGGTAGACACATTACTATCAGCATATGGGGGCTGAAGTAAACACATTCAGAGGCAAACATCTGACAAAATAAGCAATACCCACCACACTTTTATGGATGATCATACACATAATCATGTCTTTGTGTCCTCCATAAACTTGCAGTCGATCATGGGACTTAGGTGGAAGAAAATAAGTTAGAGAATTAAGTCAGTGAAGGACTTGATGCCAATGTCTTTACAATCGAAGTCTCAAACCTGAAGATACTACAAGGAGAACTACACAGGGTTTAAGAGGCTGCGGATGCTCTTCAGAAAGCATCTAAGTTTTGTTAATGGTGACACTAAGCTCAGCACTTGGAAGGTGAAGGCAGCAAGGTTAGGAATTCAGAGACATCCTCAGCTACATTGGAAGTTTGGGGCCAATGGGCTACACAGCCCTGTCTCAGTCCCTGTCCACTTATCCACCCTATCACCCCAAAAAGAGAAAGGAAGATGGTTAAAAAGAATGCTAATTTTGACAACTAGGAGCCTGAGCAAATATCTCAGAGTGGTTTCTGGGTGTAGTCTTTGGCCTGGCTGCTTCCTAATCATTTTGGAAGGCTTTTGAGAGTGTAGATTTGAAGGTGCCTACCCTTACTCCAGGCAATCTCCTCAAAGCAGTCATGCCAAACACATGGGCCCAATCCTACCTGTAATTCGTAGACTCGGACAAACTTGTCCAGGCAGGCAGTCACCATCACCTTCCCCAGAATATTCACCACGGTCACTGCATGATTGTGACCTTTATAGATGCGCACAAGCTCACCAGTCTGCACCAGAAAAGAGGGACAGTCCCTAGTCTGGCTTTTAGGGTTCCGGCAATACTGTATGACTGCAAGGTTCTAAGGGAACTATTCCAAGGCGCTGTAGACAAGCACAGCCTCTCTACTGCTAGCAGCGCACGGTCTCACTCTCACAGAACTGTTGCCCACAGAGAACATTACACATGTCCTGTGACTAATGTTTGTTGACTTTGTGTATTTCGTAAGTACACAGGCCAACTTGGAGAGTCAGTTCTCTTCTGCCATGTGGGTTCAGGGGAGGAAACTTAGTTTATGGGATTTCGGGATAAGTTCCTTTACCTGCTAAGCCATTTACCAGCCCTTCTATTTCTGGAGTGTATCTCCAATCCAAAAGTCATAAATGCTCCAAAATCCACAAGTTTATAGCATAGAGATCAATCACAAGTGAAAAACTCTATACCTCACCCCATTTATAGTCAAGACTCAGACACACTAAAAAACAAAATTATCTTCAGGCTATGTGTACACGAAACAAAGTTTATATTCATACACAAGATATCTATTTTATATACGCACACTCAATATACAAATATACAAATCTGAGATAGGAAATGAGAGTCAAGCTACCCTCTCACTTTCATCATTTCACTGGTCCAGTAAAAAGTCAGGATGGACGGGACTCCATCTGCAGATCAGGAACTGAGCTTCTGCGCTGCATCTGAGAACTAAGAGCAGTCTCAAGCCATCTGTATCTGTTCTATTTTAAACACTCGCTGAGAGCCATGGTCCTCAAGCTTAAAAGAGGCATTCAAATGAAACTTCAAGTCTTTCTCTGATTAAATTTTTTGATGAGGTTAGAATTTCCAGGTGGTTTGAAATTACCCAAGAGCACATGCACATATATGGGGTTATCATTATTCCTTTTCACTAGATAATGGGAGATTTAAAAATTGAGAATGCTGAGAAAGACTTCCAAACTTCCTTCCACCTCGCCCCCAGCTTACATGGATGTTGTGTGCATGGACTGACTGGTCACTGGAGCCGCTGAACACAAGGTCATTCACCACCTTAAAGAAAACCAGCAAGTTAGTTTTTGTGCAAGGTGACATTAACACACTGGCAAATGGGACTTTACATCCATTCATTTTGAGATGAATACAAACTGTGTATAAAATAATGTTTCTCAGACAAGTTTTCTAACTAGAAATGCATGTCTTACCACCAGGCACTGTGATGAACCTGCCAGAAGAACATTACTAGGTTCATGACCTGTGCGGACTGACTATGAACTGCCCTAGAAGGGCATTAGAGCGTGCCTACAATACAGTAAAATACTTTGTTTCTTGCTAGCATTATTAAAAATGGTTGGTCATTTTGTGACCCAACCACAGAAAACCGCAATCTCCTTAACTATGCTCTTTACAAGATTCTAACAACACAACAAACGGTAATGGAAATGTCGTCCAAACCTATTTATTCACCTTCATGCAAAGAACGGTCTTGCTGTGGCCCTCCAGGGTTCTGAGCAGTAGCCCGTTTCGTGCATCACGGACACTAATGGTACAGTCATAAGATCCTACGACCAGCAGTTTGCGGGCACCTTCCTGAGCAGTGGCGAGACAGCTCACTGCCCGAGGGCCATGGCATTCGAAGATCTCCTGTTGCTTGTTGTTCTAAAAAACAAACCAACATTCTATAAAACCAACTTAGCAAGAAAACCTCAAAAACAACTAATCAAAACTGCTACAAACTCACATCTACTGCCCACCCTAAATCCTGGATGTTCCAATCCCTGGCATGCCAGTTCCAACTATCTTGGGACCTCCTTTCCCTAATCTAGTAGGGCAAACTCATACATTACAGATTATTTTATAGCTCAACCTGAACTGTCCTGACCTCCATAACACGTCAATTCCAGTGGAGTTTTTGCCAATAGTTTCTGTAGACTCTTTTTCAGTTATTTTTCCTTTTTTGAAACAGGGTCTTGCTAAGCAGCCCAGCCAAGCCTTAAACTTACTACGTAGCCAGTCCAGACTACACTCAAACTCACAAAAATTCTCTCCTGCCTCAGCCTTCCCAGTGCTGAGATTATAGGCAAGAGCCACTATGTCTATCTTCCCATTGTGTTTTGTCCCCCAAGATATGATACATTGCTCATGATGTTTCAAAAAATCTCTCCTGAGAGCTACTCATTTTCTTAAACCATTTTAGATTTATTTCACTTATGTGTATGTTCGTTTGACTGGGAGGGAGGGGACGCTCTGCCATGTGTGTTCAGGTCCCCATGGAGGCCGTAAGAGGGCATCAGCCCTCCTGGATCTGAGTTACTAGTATTGCAAGCAGCAGATGTGAGCGCTGGGAACTGAACTCTGGTCCTCTTAACCACCGAACCATCTCTCCAATTTAATAAAAAATTCAAACTCTTAGGGATGGACCTGATCCCTGTGGGCATGTGGTAAACAGACATATGCAGGCAAAATACTCTTACACATTAAATAAGATAAATAAATCTAAAACAAACAAAACAAACTTTAAACAAAATCCTCAAATTCTCCACATTAGTCTTAATTTCATCTTCTGATACCTCAAACTGCCTCTCCCTCTCTCTGGAGATGTCTGTTATCTCTCATGAAGTCGTTTAACAGAAAATGGCAGCCTTTATATCAGAATGGCACATTTATACCATAAACTCTAAAAAATATGAGTTTTACCTCACACTTCATGCATATTTCCCTTCTCCTACCCGGCTTGCCAGTCTTATTCACAAGGCTGCGTATTTCCCCCCAAAAAATTTTTTTAAAGGTACATAATGTACATAAATGAAGTAAAACTCCCAGAAACTAAGCAGAAAGCAGCAGTTGGTAGCTAAACAATCTTGACATGCTAAGGAAAGCCTGAAGTTCAGGGCTGAGTGAGAAATAGGCCTTGCAAGGCAAACAGTCTGGTATGCAGTACTATGTTCTGCACTATAGGGGCATAGGCAACGAAGCAAAGAGCCAGCCCCGACATCAATCTATTCACACCTACGCAACCATTTCAAACCTGCTCTCTCTCTCAACTTCCCACCATCTAAAACCCTTTTCCATCTGATATCACCAAATGCTCCCTTTGTAATTGATCTCTGACATTAAATAACTGTACAAGAGAAAAAACATTTTATAACTATCAAGCTTTTGTCCTTTATAAATAAAATTTTATTTTACTCTTATGTCTTTATTCCTATTGCTTAATTCAATCTGATCAGAGTGACACTCATGTCTTCAGTTGAAAAATCTGTATTTATTACATCATGAACCAAATCACTTGGTTATAAACATGCTAGAGTCTTCACATTTCATTTTAAAGGTTTCTAAAAAGCAAAACCATGTTCCATTACATTCCTTATACAGTCCCAGACAGTGCTGCACCAGAGGAGCACTAAGACTGACAGGGACGCGGTGCCACAAGCAGCTGCACTCACAAGCCCTGCTCTGCTATACATCACACCCATTTCTTCATCTTCACCTGTAGCCTATCCTTCCACGCCAGCTGCCCACAAAGCACAAAGCCTCCGACAAGGTCTCCCCAACTCTACTAGCAAGGCTTCTCCAAATTCTCAGGGTGCACTTAGTTTATTAAGCAGAAATGGGAGCAAGGCTCTTGACGTGTAAGCTCACTACTAACCAGGCCATCGGGAACTTCTTATTTATCAACTAGATACAACCTAGGCTCAGCTGGGAAGAAGAGTCTCAATGAAAGTCGTCAGGTTGGCCTGTGTAAGTCTGGGGGAAGACATGGACTACCCAGTACGGGTGATACCATTCTCAGGTCTGGTGCCTGACTAGTGAAGCAAGGGAGCTGAATAAAAAAGTTTGCATGTTATTCCCTTCTTTCTGTTTTTGGCTAGTGGCTTCAAGTTCTTGCCTTGATTTCCACTCTGTCTAACCTGGAACTATCAGCTAAATAAACCTTTCCTCTTTGAGTCGCTTTTTGGCTGGGTTATTTCATCAGAGCAACATAAACTAGGATACTCTGGGGCCCAGGACAGGGAAGATGGTGAAGTTTGCTCACCAAATGAATTCATCCTTGGGCAGGAAAAGAATGAGGCTGTACAGCTGTCAGAGGAGACCTCTGGCTTACTTTCCCTCACAGAACCTAAGTCAGCCTCCAACCCACATTAGCGTCAGAAAGTCAGGGGCTCAGACTCATTTTCCATGCTGTCATGAGATGGACTAATTTAACCCATGACTCATTATTTGGCCCAAATATTCAGGCTTCGTTTAATTTAGTAGGGCTACATTTTGGTCCTGGCATTTGTCTGAGCAGACAGAAAGGAGGACAGATTTCACTTGCACTAACTAGAACACAACTGTTTTTAAATAAAGGCTAGTTCTTTCCTCAAACCAGAAGAAAGAGATGGCCTCCTGCTATTTCCCACAGCAGGGAAATTCAGCCCACTCCCCCAACTACTGACCTTTATGTTGAAGGTGACCACAGTGCCATTTGCCAGCCCAGCAAAGAGGATTCTCCATCTATTATGAAGGCAGAGAACCCGGTCTTCCAGCTTTAACTGTTCTATACATTCTCGGGTCTGAAAAAAAAAAACCCAAACCCCAAATAATCCCTTACTAACAGAGGATAGTGGTAAATGTGTGAACAACTGTTCCTCAAAACGCTTTAAAATGAGGCTGAAAAGTATGGTAGGTTATCTTAAGTATTTTTCTTTTTTAAAATATAAGGTCGAGATCCCAGGGTGTTAGAGTACTATCAAACACAGTCTAACAATACTGGTATTTCTAACTAAAAATGTATAAATTCTTAAAAGGGCTGACTTGAGTGTTAAGCTTCTGAAACAAATAAAGATAAATAAATTATAAAGCTGCATTTGGCCGGCTGGTGATGTGGCTCAGTTGGTAGAGTATTTGTCTAGCAGGGAGGGAGTCCTGGGTTCAATCCCCAGCATATCGTATACTAGGCGTAATGGCTCATGCCTGTTTCTCAGTGTTTGTTCTGTGTCAATTTGATGCCAGCCTGACACATGCGTCCCTGTGTGGAAGCCAGAGGACAACTTACAGAGCCAGTTTCTTCCTTCCATCATATGGACCCCATGGATCTGAACTTTGGTCACAAAGAGGGCATCAGATCTCATTACAGATGGTTGTGAGCCACCTATGTGGGTGCTGGGAATTGAACTCAGGACCCTGGGAAGAGCAGCCAGTGCTCTTAACCTCTGAGCCACATCTCCAGCTCTAAGCTCTGCTTTTTAAAGTGAGTTCTGGGAAAAGAATTCAGGTCTTCTTCAAGGCAAGCACTTTACTGACTTATTTCTCTAGACTCCATAAAATTTAACTTTTAAAGAAATTAAATTAACAGGGACCAGTGAAATGGCTGAGCAGATAAAGGTTCCTGTAGCCAAGCTTGATCAAACCTAAGTTTGATCCCTTGGACCACAAGGTGGAGAGGAAAAACTCAGTAAGTCATTCTCTGGCCTCCACACACATGACACACATACAAAGTAAATAAGATAATTAAAACATCACAACTAAGATTAATTCTGACACATGATATAAGAGAATATTTATGAGAAAGACCAAGGGAACTATACTGTTAATGAAATTAATAGATACTGATGAACAAACAGAAAATGTGGTTTATGCTGAATCTTCTATCTACCTAAGATGGTATCAGCATGCTAAAATACGCTCAGAAACAAAATGAGAAAGTCAAAGGAGAAGAATGACAGAAAATATAGTTAAAGGTTCAATATTACCACTCTGACTTCTCTAGAGCCGCCTACCTTGACATTATAGCAGCGAATGGTGTGGTCACTGGAACCAGTGTACAGGACAGAATTCTTCCCAGAGGTGTGAGTGACAAGCAGGCAGTTCACTTTGGAAATGTGGCCCTCGAAGACACCAATACACTTCCGACTCTGAAAATCAATCACAGGTCAGATTCTTACACACAGGATTTAGAAAATACGGTGGTTTGCACCAGAAATGTTCATCGGTCTTGGGTATCTGGTGGTGCTGTCTGGGGGAGGTTTAGGCGGTGCAGCCTTGCTTGGACAAGCTATGTCAAAGGGGGCAGGAATTTCCAGTTCACTCTCTCTGCTCCATGCCTGAGGTTTAAGATGGGAATTTCCTCATCCTGCCACCGTGCTGGCTGCCACCCTGTTCCTGCCACTAGGAATACAGCCCTCTGGAACTGGAAGCCTAAACAAACCCTTTCTTCCAGAAGACGCCTTGGTCATGGTGTTTTATCACAGCGATAGAAGAGTAACCAATATAGAGGACTTAGACGCCTTTTGTTAATAAAAACAAGCAAAAACTTTCAGTTCATTGCTATATTCACCCCATATATGCTGCTCAGTACACAAAGTGTGCTTAGCAAACATCTGTTGTCCGCTGAATGCCCAACAAAATCACATACAGTGAGATACCTACATATAAATACTAAGCCACACCCAAAAATACCTAGGTTCACAATGAGGCAGGAGAGAATTTCACTTAATGCCTAGGTCAAGTTTTTCTAATATATGGACCAAGGAACCTAGCAAATCCAAATAGCTGCTAATTGTCCAAAGAGTTATGCATCTGATTACCAGCTTATGAGATTGCACAACGATTTAAAAATATCAGGTGCTATCACTGGTCCTAGTAGCTTAGGAAAAATCTATCTTAAATGCTACATCTGCATATATAACAAGATCTATTTAGAATATACATACATACATCCATACACACATCTCACAACTTGAAAACCTGATTTCCTAGATTTAGTTTTTTTGAGACACAGACTCATGCATCTTAAAACACTTAAAGCCTTTGTACCAAAGGCTTTAAACTCCTGATCCTCCTGTCTCTATTTTCCAAGTGATGGGATTACAGGCAGATGCTACCACACACCCAGCTCTGCTTTTGTAGAGCACATACTCATAGTGCTTTCTTCTTGCGGTCACTCCCAATACATCTCACGTCCCTAGATTACATACCTGCTTGCCCATAGTAAACAAGTATTGGTTCATCACCTTCATGGTGTTGGCTCAGAAGACATGCAAATGTTCCTAAAGTGTCTTGGTTATCATTGCAGAGGACAAAGTTAACTGTGACAGAATTTCAAATCCTAAAAGTGTTCAGTTATACTGAGGGTGAGTCATGGAAAGGTGTTACTTTCTGGAAGAACTTGGCCTCTATAATTAGTTACTAGAAAAAATTCTTCCTCAAATGTGTTGCAATACTCATTTCATTCTTCCTCTACTGTGTATCATCTGACCCCATCACTAATATCAAGCCCAGGGAATGACTGGCCCTTATCTACTGGTGTGATCCTATTTCCTTTGCCATGGATGCTGGTTCAGAGAATAAAGCACAGGAGAGGTTTTTCTAATGGAGAGAGGAAGATACCCGAGAGGTAGGCAACTCTCAGAATTACATTTTAGGAAATGTGACTAGAGAAGGCAGGAGCCTACACTCCCTGGGAAGTCAGTACGTCAGTTCCCTTCATTGATGCTAGGAACAACATGAGTGAGTTCTAAAGGCTGCAACCCGAGGTTCTCCAAACATCATTCTTACCACCAAATTATAGACTCGGACACTTGTGTCTGCCGAGCAGGTGTATAGCAAGTTTCCAAATATCTGAATTGCATTCACAGCAGCTTGGTGTCCTTCAAAGCTCCCTTCTGTAGGCTCATCATCATCTCCTGGCTCTGAAGATATTTCTAGAAATCAGAAGCAGGTTTCAGACACATATCTGCTACAGTCTGAAAAGATACTAAGTCAAAGCCATCACAACCATGAAATCACAGAAAGAATCTCCTAAGTCCTAGCTTCCCAAGCAGAACTTCACAATTTTCAAAGTTCTTCATTGGGAAGACTCCACCAAAAAACAAGGACAACTTTAAAACCAATGAGGTCAGAAAAGGGAGCCAGACAAGATAAGATGTGGGCGTGCAGCTTGCAAAGTCCAGGACCTACAGACTTGGTGCTGTAACCTCTCACTTTATCTCCTGCTCTGTGAACACTTTTAAATAGGTTTAAACTGACTAGACTTCTAAACTCTAAGAACCCTTTCCCTGCAGCTACTTTTAAACAAACAGAACAAACAGTTACCTGAAGAGCTCTTGGATGTTTTTATGGAGGAGATCACTGTCTGAGTTTCTGCCACACTAAAAAAATAAAAGCAACAATTTCTTGGCAGCTGGAGACCAGCACAGATGGTAAAACTAAAAACTTTCTAACTCAATTTTTCCACCTGAAATTTTTGAAATTTATAACAGTCAAAAGAGAAAACAAACCCCCCCAAAATTCCAACTTCCAAGATTTGATTTTTCCCTGTTCATAACTTTTTTCACATAATTTTTGATTTATAAATTCTAAAATTCTACTTAGAAGAGAAAATGAAGCTGGGCGGTGGTGGCAAATGCCTTTAATTCCAGCACCTGGGAGGCAGGGGCACGCGGATCTCTGAGTTTAAGACCTGCCTAGTCTACAGAGCAAGTTCTAGAACAACTAGGGTTATACAGAGAAACCCTGGCTTTAAAAAAACAAACAAAAAAGAGTAACTGAAAGAACAGTTGTGAGAGCCAAAGGTACATTTTAAGTTTTAATTACTATGCCCTAGAGATCCAAGAGACAAAAATGCCTCTAATCTGTGAGCCCCTTGCCCAAGGACAGATGGTTCCAGAAATGCTGTAGGCCATTGGGAGATAACAAGCCACATTTCATTCCCCTAAACAAGTTTATTTGAGCTGTGTGCACTGGATGTGCTTGATCACGTGTGGGCTAGAGGTTCTTCAGGATGTATGCTTGCTCCTGATTGGATCTGATGGAAAACGCAATGAATCATGGGTTTTCCTTAGCCTTTGCCATACTTGATTCTGGGCCGTTTCCCAGGAACCTGGGTATGAACTTAAGCCAGAGTCCATCCATCTGGCCAGTATTTAATTAAAGCTTGCTTCAAATTTGGCTTTAAACTGTGGTAGTGGTCTTCATCTCAATCGGTGGGATTAACACAGAGAGAAGCACCCTTACCTGACAGGAACGCCATCCTTGTAGCGGGTGCCAAGCTCACTGGTAGAGCTAACTTCATCACAACCAGAACGAGAGGCTTCTACTGGGTTTTGCTCTGCAGAGCTCCAGCTGTCTTTTTTTGATGGGCTGTCTGGTTTCTCTTCTCCAGATTCAGAAGAATCGATGGCAACTACCTCTAACTGAGGATTAGGGACTTCTAGGACTTCCAGGGAGGACTCACTGTCGGGCTCTGCTCTGAGAGGTTCTTGCTCCCGCCCAGTTCTGCTGTCTTCCCGGGTGGAGGTCGTTACTTTCCCCCCTTTAGCTACCTTTCCAGCCTTTGTTTTTCTTGCAGGCTTAGCAGTGAACACATCCTGTTCTGTGTCACTGTTCTCAGGAACATGGGTGGCCCTTAGTGTCTTCTTCTTCCGGAGTTTCTTCTTCTTTTTGCTCCCTCTAGTTTCTGGGGTTGCCAGTGTGGATTCAGCCTGCTGCTCAGCTGGAGAGTGAGTCTCCTTCTCCACAGGGGTTTCGGGAGTGAAAGACAACCTCAGAAAAGAACTGCTACAGGCTTCAGATCCGCTGCTGCCTTTGGCAGACTCTTCACCTTTGTTTGTGCCAGGACGCTCAGGAGACTGGGAGGAGAGGGAGTTTTCTCTGCTTCTGGAATTTACTTGCACCACAGGAGAATTCTTATCTTGGCTAGCCTCCAGGCAGCTTTCTGTTGACTCTGAAGTTAAAGCTGCAGGGATGGCTGGGTAAACTGGGCAGCTGTCACTGACCACTCCTGAATCAGGAAATCAAACAGAAAATCAGCTTCTGCAGCCAGGGACTGTGTCTACTGATTTTTCTTCTACTTTGAATGTTCACATATTTAATGGTATACAGGTTTTGCTTTGCTTTGTGCGTATGCATGTATGCATACAAGGAATAAGTTCCAGTGCACACACACGCCCAGGAACTTGTGTGGAGGTCAGAGAACAGCTTTTGGGAGTCATTCTTACTTTCTACCTTGCATGGAGGCAGAGAATCTCTTACTGCTTCTGCCAATGCACTGTGTACTTGAGGCTGGTAGATGCATGGACTTCGTGATTCTATCTCAGAGTCCCATTTTACAGTAGTGTGCGGGATTACAATGTGGATCCTCAGTGTTTATAAGAGTAAATAATTTCATCCACAGAACCTACTCCTTAGCTCCCACACACTAAGATCAGATTATGATAAACTATGATTTCTCCATTATACAGTCAGCATGTAAACAAAAAGACACTTATGGTTTAAGACAGACTGAAATACAACTCAGGATGTTTGTAGTTCTGTGGTAGTACTGAGTTTGCCTAAAATGCAATCTCCAGCAGCCTACCCACTAAAAAAGATAGGAAATAAATACATAACAAAATATATCCAGTTAATTTTTATTAGATAATGTATTCAAAAGTCAGTATAATTCTTTGCATAAATTATATTTCTTTTTGCTAATTTTATTTATGTATGTGGGCATGTGTGAAGGTCAGAGGACAATTTACAGAAGTCAATTCTCTCTTTTTATAGTATCGGGCCTGGGGATTAAACCCAGGTTTTCAGGCTTGAGTCACCTCACCAACCCTAATGCATTATAGTTTTAAAAGCCTAAATACTAATCCCATAAAAGTAACTTAAAATTCAATATGACAGATCATAAACATTCGATACTAGCATCTACATAAATACTGCAACAGGGCACCAGTAGCAGAAGCTGAGGTAATTTCTCAAACTGTTTTAGCTTAAGGAATCACACAATGCCTCTTTGACTTTTGGCAGGGTGAGTGTATGTGTGTGTACATACCATGGCGTAAGTGTGCAGGTCAGAGGACAATACTGAGTGTCAGTTCTTGCCTTCTACCATACTGAGGCAGGCTGGCTTGTTTTCTGCTGCTGTGCTTCATACTCGAGGCTAGCTGGCCTGCAAGCTTCCAAATCATTCACGTCTTGACCTCCCACACCAAGGAGTGCTGGGGTTAGATTTGTGCCACTGCACGCAGCTTTTTACGTGGGTTTCAGGGATCAGACTTGAGTTGGCAGGCTTGCTTTGGCTAGCTTATGTCTGCTGAGCCGTTTCATTTGGAATGTCTGTTCTTTGAGTTTTTAATATGACAGGATTTGAAGTAACAAAAACAACTAAGAAGTTATTCTCAAATGTTAACCCGGCAAGTGTTAAGTTCTGGCTCCTTCTCAACCCACATAAGTTTCTGTTAATACCTGTGAACACCAGAACCCTATGGCCAACACAACCACGCACCTCTCAGGTTTTTAATCAATCCTGGCTTACATCTGAGGTAATAAAGACAGTCAAGTGCTCAGAAATTCAGAGTACACACCTTAGCACAAAAACGGTGACCAATCTTAACCCGAGTATCAAACCACAAATGAAACCTTTTGGAAATGTCAATGTGATGTCAATTCATTAAGCTCTGAGAAAAATCAGGGAACAATGAAACTTAAATTACATTCTCTGAAATATTTTATTAGTTTCTCAAGAATTTACATTTATTTTATATCTGTGTGTTTAGCACAACTGTGCATGTGGGGGTCCAGGTTCTCTTCCTCAGGTCATCGGGCTTGGTGACAAGCACTTTTACCCACTGAGTCATCTCCCTGACCACATTCTCTGAAGTATTTGAAAACGACCCTCCTATATAAATTATCTGTCAATAAAAAAACTAACTATAATAACTACTTTATTTTTGAGACCTAGAACATGCTCTGTAGATTAGGCTGCTCTCTAACTCAGAGATCCACCTGTGTGTGACTTTGTTCTAGCAGGCTTTATACAGTGATGTATAGTTACTGTCTTCAGGATCGCCCTGAACTACAGAGAGGCTTACTCACTATTAGTCTGCAGAAACTCCTTGGACACACTGGAAGCAGGGCCCTGGGGCACAGCATTCACACTCCTCTTTTGTTCAGGAGACATGGGCTCTTGTTTAATCTGAACTGATGAGTCAGGGACAGTACCATGGACTTGGAAAGCAGATGTGGTTATTTGGAGAGGGGTTCCAGTGGATGGCAGAGACACATGGGAAGGAGGCGGCTCCAGAAACCCTGGGAAAAAGGGAGTAGGCAGCAGTGGGGTCTCAACAGAGGTTTGAGATCGACTGTTCCTTTGTTCTCGTGCTGTGAAGCTGTAGGGAGCCTGGTCTGCATGCTCAGAGGGTTCATATGTTTCTACAACAGGAAACATAGACAACACATATAAATGCAAGAATGTCACTTGGAAAGTCAATTTTTATTTGCTTTGTTTTGTTAGAAACAAGGTCACACTATGTAATGCTAGCTGTTCTGGAACTCATTATATAGACCAAACTGGTCTTGAACTCACAGAGATTCACTTGTCTCAGGGTCCCAAGGCTGGGATTAAAGGCACATGTCGGCATACCTGGCACCCAGTGTGTATATTAAAGGTTACGAAATAATTTTAAGTTGGTCCCGGTATTATGTGCCTGTAATCACAGCACTTGGAAGATGGAGACTAAGAATGAAGAGTTTAGCAGCATCATTAGCTACCTACTAAGTTTAAGGAACATGAGCTACATGAGATTCTGTCTCATAAACAAAAATTAGCTCATGCCTTTAATCCCAGCACACAGGAGGCAGACCTCTGTGAGTTCCAGGCTAGTGTGGTTTACAGAGCAAATTCCCTGGACTGTCAGGGCTACATTGAAAGACCCTGCATTAAAAAACAAAACAAAAACAATAAAAAAATTAGAAACAAGTAAGAAATTAATGATGCGATAGCATCCTCCCTTTTAACTTGTCCAAACAAAACGTATAAAAAGGGCAGAGAAAAAAAAATCAAATATTAAATAGCTTATCCAAGTCATACAGTTACTAATGGAAGTCAAGATTTGAATTCAGTGCTTCTGATTCCTAACCAACAGTCTCCACTGCTCCTTTTCCTCCTTCCATTACTGCAGTCCCACACTATTAACTGAACCTAGGGCCTTGCCAATATCAAGCAAGCACTCAACAACTAAGCTATATCACCAGCTCTTTTTAGTCTCTCGTTTTGAGATGTAGGCAGATCTTGAATTCACTCTCTAACACAGATAAATCTTGATCCTCCTGAGCAGCAGAGACCACAGGCCTGGCCACTCAGCCCAGTTGTTAAAACATTTTTGAGACAGGCCTCTGGGTGAAACTCTGGAGACATGCAGGAAACTGTGTGACACTCCCATGGCTTCTTTGCTTTACCCGACAGAGAACAAAAGGTCACAATACCTTGTAATCCTTGTAGAATCTGTATTCTGTGAGTCCTCAGTGCACTCATCTCCATAGTTATCTGAAAGTAAAATACTTTGCTAAGCATTTTCGAATCCAACAGCAAGCTTGCCAGCGTTCTTAGTAGCATTCTCCAGCTGTTACCTGTTGCTTGAGCATGAGCAACCTCTGAACTTCGACATAAGCTGTCTGCAGAGCAGCCCGTGCCTGCAGGAGGTTGTTATCCATGCACTGCAGCGACTTATTCAGTTCTTCCTCTCTTAAAGAGATATTCAGTAGCTGGTCAACCTGAGAACGTTCTGTCAAAAGAAAACAAAAGGGCCGGTTTAATAATAACTCCTTCCAAGGTAGAAATACAAGTGCTCAGCACGAACACATCTTTTTCCCCGACAGATAATCAAGACTCATGGATCTTATAAAACCGGGACTTTCAGTTTCCCACCCCCGACTACTGTGTTTGTGATCTCAGCCCTAGAACGGATGGCTCTGGTCATGTTTCCCTTTCTTCTGCTGTCTGTCGAGCTCCTCACTTAGGGCTTTGGGAGAGACTGAGCCTCAGACTACAGAACGTGCTTTTGAAACCATGTTCTCATCTGTTTCTCAGATTCAAACAGTTCCCTTTAACCAGACTCTTGCTAGTTTTTTGAGACAGGGACTATATGGTCCCGGCTGACCTGGAACTTTCAGACCCACTTGCCTCTGTCTCTGTGGAGAGCTGGGATTAAGGGCATCAATTACCATAACTGGCCTATTTATGGTTTTTGTTGTTGCTATTGTTGGGGTCTCATTACATAGCAGAGTTTGGCCTTGAACTTTCTAGGCATTTGATAACCTCTTAAGCTACTTACTGATCCTCCTGCCTCCACCTCCCCAGTGTGGTGAGGAGCAGTTCTCTTTACTAAAGCTCCCCCAACGAAGATGCTGAATAGAAACCTAAACGGACCCAAATCATAGCCCATTCTTTCTGCTACAAACTCCTTAATTCACATCAGAAAAGCAAACATGGGACCTCAAAAATATAAAAGTGAAGCCAGGTGAGCTGGCTCCCAGCTGCAATCTCAGCACTTGGGACTTGGAGGCAGAGCTACTCTGAGTTCAAGGCTAGT
Source organism: Bramus lutescens (assembly GCA_001685075.1). NCBI lineage: Eukaryota > Metazoa > Chordata > Mammalia > Rodentia > Cricetidae > Bramus > Bramus lutescens. The sequence continues at coordinate 370,753 of LOEQ01000168.1, forward strand.
CTGAGCCATAGAACAACAATCAAAAAGAAAGAGAGGGACACCATTTTAATTAAATTACCTGTTCCTTCTCGTTCTAATTGGAAAATCTCAGTGAAATTTCCTGCCTATACATATATGCCTAGGATATAACTTAGCTTTCAGGTCTATATGGCATCATGTATTTCTTCAGCAGCAACTAACGTTGCAAGAAATTATACTTTTCTTCACTTTTTTTTTTTTGGTTTTTCGAGACAGGGGTTTCTTTTTAACAGTCCTGGCTGTCCTCAAACTCACTAAGGGCTGCCTGCCTCTGCCTCCCAAGTGCTGGGATTAAAGGCGTGTGCCACCACTAACCATGCTCTTTTCTCTGCTTTTAAACAAGACCACAATATAAGAAAAACCATGTACGAGTCAGGTCTGGTGGCACAAGTTTGCAATCTAGCTTTCCAGAGGCTAAAGCAGGATTGTAGCCCAGGCCATCCTGAATCTATAGACAGGTGATACCCAGTGCTGAGGACTGAACCAGGGGCCTCATGCCTTCTAGGCAAGTAAGTACTTTACCACTGAGTCACAATTCAGTTCCTTTCTCAATTGAAAAAAAAAAAAACACCACCAACAACAAAAAAACCCACCACATACACAGCAAGCCTTGTGGTATGATGCTCTAAGTTTGTAATTCTAGCACATGGAAGGCTGAGACAAGAGGATCTCTGTAAGTTTAAAGCCAGTCTTGACTACATAACAATACCTATCTCAAAGGCCAGTCTTGACTATATAGCAATACCACCTCAAAACAAACAGTAAGTACTATGAAGCAGATGTTCAGTGTTTGATGACTGGAAACTGTCGTGTCAAATTATAAAAAAGCTAAAGTGCTATCGGCAACTTCTTGTGCTCAGAGATACAGGTAGAGCAACTGCCTAGCATGTATGAAGCCCTGGGTTCAACCCCTAGCATTGCAAAAATAAAAACAATAGGCCAGGCAGTGGTGGCATACATCTTTAACCACAGCACTAGGGAGGCAGAGGCAAGTGGATCTCTGTGAGTTGCAGGACAGCCAGAGTTGTTAACACAGAGAAACCCTGTCTTAAAAAAACAAAGACTCCAAACAAACAAACAAAAATAATTAAAACAATCATGTTCTGCTATAGAATTCTATAGCCATACCTTTCTTTCCTTTAATTTTCCTTCTTTTATTTTTTCTCTCAAGACTTGGTAGTTCAGGGGAAGATCCATCCTGAAGAGAAAGAAAATTGAATATTGAATATATAAATAAAGGAAATTTTGCAAGAGAGGGACAAAAAGAATGAGTTTTAAGATAGTCATATGCTACCTTTTGCTACTGCTATCATCTCTGAGAGAACAACATAGGCCTTGTGCACAACTCAACATTAGCTGACTTAAGGTTTCTAATACAAAGCCCAAGGTCAAGTACTTTCTGGTATAGATCAGTACAGCCCATGTGCCCAGCCTTCCATGTAGGCAAAATGACATGCAGATGAGACAGGCAGAGCCAAGGACATTTTAATTGATTTCGTCACGGCATAGGTTCCACTCTAAACTTCCATAGTTTCCAACAAGAAGCTCAACCATCTAATATGCAAATCTCAAAATAATGGCTTTTCAAAAGGGTACATCTCAAGCTTCAAGAATCTTTAAAATCACTAACAGTATCTTCTCTGGCTTAGAGAAGCAGACTCAGGGCTTGAAGTAGGTCTAAATCTGTTAATTACTTCAGCTTCAAAGGCAGGGGGTGCCAGATTACAGACAGTATGACCACCAGCAGCTTTTTTTTGTTTTGTTGTTTTTCCAGAGAGGGACCTTGGAACAGGGATATCACCACCACCACTACCACCACTATCATCAGGGAGCCAGAGGAGTACACGTTGGTTAAATGAAGGCAAAGTGTCTTACACGATCAGGTGGGGTACTATGGACAAGACAATTACAAAGACTCAGCAGACATTACACAATGTCTATGTATAGGCACTCTACCACTATCCAATCTCTTCAGCGGTAAGCCTTCCAGTTTAACCATGGGTCCCACATTCGCACATGCCTCTATGAAAGCAGAATGAGTTACCTCTCCTTAGGTAGGTGAACCACTGCTTTAGAGATGACGTCAGATTTTCCTGGTACTGTAAATTCGTATCACATTACATCTAGCTTAGTGGAGCTCCTCAGGTGAGAGGAGCCAGAAGGATGAATGTTAAGAGTCTTATATTCTACTTCAGAGCAAAGGAAAACTACACCCAGATAACCCAATAAAAATGAGTTGAGCCTTTCTTATCAATACTCAAGGTCTCCACACAAGACACTTTAGGAAAGCAGGGGGGCTCATACTCACCCCGGTGGCTCTTCGCTTCTTTCTAACACTGTGCCCATCGTTTTGCTCAGCACCAGAGGTACAGCTACTGTCAGTGGCTGCATCTGCTAGGCTGGAGATGGCATGAACTGAAGATGCATTTGATGACAGTGAGTTTCCCTCTCCACTGCTCTCCTGGGCATGGTGCTCCAACGACGGTGTAGACCTCTCCTGGCTGTGCAGCTCTCTGGCTGAATGCACGAAAGGCATTATGGGATCAGATGGTAACTGTGCACTATGTCGCCTTTGGGTAGGAATGTTTCCAACCCTTTCACCTGTTCTGACAGAGGGAGTCAGAGGCGCCACTTCCTGATCAAGATACATGGCTGCCTTTTGACTTGGGGCAGCACTCAATGTGTTACTAGGTGAAGCAATCTTCTGGGGCTCATTTTCTTTGCCGGTACCTTCCTCACCAAAGAAGCTATATACAGGAGCCCTGTCCACGATCACACTACTTTCAGAAAGGCTTCGTTTTCTTGCCAAGCCAGAGGATGCAGAAATGGAAACACCTTCCCACTGGAATCCTTCAAGTCTGGACAGATCAGGCTCCTCATCTAAATCCAAGACTTCCTGTTCATTTTGAACTAAAGGTACCATTTCTATGCCAAACCTTCAAAAAGAAAAAAGGGGGGAAAAAAGGAACAAATCAGATGCAGCTGGGGAGGAGCACAGGAGCACCATTTAATGTGGTAGGTTCCATTACACAAAGGTTACAGAGGTCAGTTTCTGCAAGGAATTCAGAGAGGAAACAAACACTGCAATGTCACAGGCACTAAAACAGAACGGTACAGTTACAGAGTGCACACAAGTTAGTAACAACTGGGTTGCCCCTCCCCCCTCAAATAGAGCTCTTTTTCCATAATAAACATTTTAAAAACAAAGAAACCAGTTTACCAAGCATTCACAACCACTAAGTATGCCTCTCTATACTTTACCACACCATGCACTATTCAAAGGCCTAAGAAAGAAAAATAAAGAAATTAACAAGAACAGTAAAGACCCTGAGCTTGGAGAGTCACACTTATATTGCTGCAATATTATGGTTTTTCAAGTAAGCAAACGTATGTTGAACACTCCTTGACCATTCAGAACAGCACCTCAAAACATAATGAGAGCTCAGGAGAAAGCACTCTGATCCTCACTGCAATCTCCAGAGGACATGGAGGGAGGTACCCATGAGCTGAGTTGACAGGCAGCAAGAACAGTTACAGAGAAAATTTTACCATTGATTCTAAACATTAAAGTGCAGAGGGAGATACCACACTCTAGTCCATTTCAACCAAAGTGACAGATTTCTGATGGCGTTTTCCTAGGGCCATAGTGAATTTATCAGGTGTGCCCCATCTTTACTGCACTGTCAGGAAAGACTGTCACATGTGCCAGACAGGGGCAGTCACGGTTTGATACTGAATTAAAGCAGACATCTACAATTGATATTTTTGACATACATTTAATTAAGTAGAACAGAAACTCTTTTTTAATCAAGGCCAAAGGGTGGTACCCTTCAAAAGAAAGCAAGGACAGATACTGAAGGAGGCACACACCTGGGTAAACCTTTGCCCAGCTCTTGCTTTTTCTTGGTTACTTGTTGAATGACCTGTTCCCAGTTGACATTTCTCCTTGAGGCATTTAGAATCTGTCGTAGGGTTGGCTTAAGCCCAGACTCCTTCTCTGCTTCATTCTTTCGGTGGCCGCTAATATTCCGAATCCGTCGAGCACTATTGAGGTTTGGCTCTGGAAGATGTGTTCCAGTTTTGCTCTTCAAACTAATGTGACGGGTTAGATCTCTCTGGAGAGAGGCAGGAAAACCAAGTTTACTAAGTTCTGGCAGGAGTGTGCCTGGGGGCTGATTACTGATATCACTTTTTTGAAGCTCTGCATCCAAGCTAGTGCCCTCAAAGCTCTCTGTTTCAAAAGGTCCATCAGATGTAACAAGGTTGTTATCCTGTGCATCTTCTAGAGAGGCCTTCAAGTCTAGCAGTAAGCTGGAGTGTGAACTGGCTGCTGTCGCCACCTCTAACTCGGCCTCTTTCTGATGAACTGTGGGGTCGTGTGGGGAGGTGGAAAGGTTCCCAGATGTGCCCAGGACCTGGCTCCCTTGCTCCTCACCCGCAGTGTGAGCGCTACAGGATGCAGCCTCTGTAGCTGCCAGAACCACTGCTCCACTTTTTATGCTGTGCTTTTCTGGATCAGATGTGGCACCATCAATTTCAGCTGAGCACGCCTGACATTCAACGTTTACAGAGTCTTCTGCTGACTCTTCTACACTTCTACTTTCTTTTACACGGTTTTCAGGCCTTTTGGACGTGCTAAGGAGTGGCTTTGGCGGTGTTTTGCAACACTGGAGCGCCTCTTGAGCTTTCAGTGATGTGTCATTTAACTTCTGGTCAGGTTCCTTTTCAGAGCCTGACACAGTTTTACTCCCCTTTAAAACACGAGGGCATAAGTCATGTGACTTGGATGAGTAGGAAGAACCATGGCTACCTTCTACAGTGGATTTGTTTAAGAGATATGAACGATCTCCAGGAGAAAAGGATTTTGTTTCATTGTTTTTTGAGCGGTTCTTTAAACTATGCTTATGAGGGCCTGGTTTAGGAGTTGGAAGTGAAAGGAGAGGGGATTTCAACAATGGAATCTTATTTGACTTCTGAAGTGGTTCAGACTGTTCAGTAATAGGGCAAGCTCTCGTCGCCTCACAGAAAGCAGTGCCATCAGGACCAGCTTTGTGACTGGGAGATCCAGGATGCACTTCCTTTTGCATTTTTAGCATCAGGGGATTACTTGTTTTATCAATGGGTTCTTGCATTCCTGCAGTTATTAAGCTAAAATTAAAGAGAGGTTTATCTACCACTTCTGACTTGTTGCCAGTGGCTTCTCTCAGGGCTGACTGTAAGTCTGGAGTCTTCTGGGAAGGATAAGGTGCCCAGCGGCGGAACTTTTCCCTTGCTGTGTTGCTGTTGTTTCCATTAATCTTTGAGGCTGCTGTGTCTGTCTGTTTAGTGGTCTGACTTTCCCGCTGCTCAAAATTGAACTCGAGTAAGCCTTCCGAAGGAAACTTGTCACTGGCAAACCCCTCAGCAGGACCTCTGTATTTGCCAGCTTTGTCACCGTCCTGCCATTGCCATTTGTATCTCTCTTGATTGTACTTACTTGGCTTATTAGATTTTTTGTTCCACATCTTGGTCATGTCTTCCATTTGATAGTTAGATTTTCTGTTTCTGCCTTGAAATTTGTCTCCAGGGCCATTGTAATTCCAACTACTTGTACCACGTACATTGGATTTCCAGCTTCCGTTACTGTTATTCATGTGCCAGCTGGAAAAGCCACCTGTTCCTTCAGAATGCCAACTGGAATTCCTTCCTGTACCATTATAGTTCCAATCCACCATCCCATTGTTTGAATGCCAACCTCCTCCAGAGTTGCTGTGATTATGGAACCAGGCTGACGAGCCCCTTGCAGCACCTTTATGCCACCCAGAACCTCCTCTTGGCCCACCGCTATTCCTCAAATGTGGAAAGCTGGTTTTCCTGGTGTTATTAAAGCTGTCCTTTTCCCATTTCCAGTCCCGCTGTGGAGGTCCACGGTGATGCCTCGCTGGCTGGCCATAGCTCTCTCTGTCTTGGTAAGGGGCTCGGTCTTCTCGTCTCCACTGGGGTTGCCTGTCATCTGAGTTTCTTTCTTGGCTGTTACTGGAAGGCTCATCTTGTCTGAAAGAAAAACAGTTTGTCATTATGGATTTAATGAAATTCTTATAAATTCCTTTTTTTAAAGGCATAACCCACCCAAACTTTCCCCTCCTCTCCTCTTCTTCAATTACAGAATTGGCCTACTTTTATTCTGGTGGTTGCTTTTACACCTGTAACCTAACAGACTATCTTCCCCTTCATCCTAGAAATATAAAAAATTGGATACATTTATACTGTCCTCTCTGGCTTCTTTTGGGCTTTCTGTGGTGGGTGGTTAATGTTCTAAAATTTTGTTCCTATTATCTTAGCATTTTTACATTGTGCGGCTCTTTTCCAAATAAGAATAGTTTTTCTGTTTGGAATAGGCTTAGAACCAAATAAAGAGTTCCCACAGGAGCTACAAAGAACTTAGGAGCTAGAGGCACTTTATGGAGCCTGCAGCTGATCAAGCTATTCATGATAGATAAGGAGTCCACAAAAAGGAGGGCGTTTAACATCACAGCAATAAGTAAAACCATTCCTCTCTACAGACGCTCATGGTGTGTCTAACACCCCAACACACGGCAGGTGCTCAAAACACCAGGGAATAAAGTGAGCTAAAATCACTTTGTTTCTGCTAAGTACTTCGTGTAGATTAATTCATTAACACTAAGTACTTTACCTGGATTTCCTCAATGAACTCTGATAATCCAGAGGCATATATTTACTACTTTTTAAATGGAGAGGCTCATATTTAGAGAGGCTGAGTCACACACACACTCAGAAGGTAGAGCAAATCCTGAATCCTGACTTTGAACCCAAGAGGTTTTATACTAAAGGTTTTATACACTTAGGCCTTGATCTAATAAAAATGTCACAACAGTTTTCATAGTTGAGTTTCTTTCTCTAAACTTGACATTGGGCTGGAGAGATGGCTCAGCAGTTAAGAGAACTGGCTCTTTAAGGTTCAATCCCCAGCACCTGCAAGGCAGCTCATTAACAACATCTGTAACTCCACTGCCAGGGGATCTGACACTTTCTTCTGGCCTCCATGGGCACCAGTCATGCAAGAGGTGCCTAGATATACACACACCTATAACACATAAAATAGTAAAATCTTAGACTGGGCATGGTGATACACACCTCTAAACAAAGCACTGGGATGCAGAAGTAGATGGCTCTCTGTGAGTTTGAGGTCAGTCTGGTCTATGTAGTAAACTCCAGGCTACTAAGGCTATAGGAGTCCGTTTCAATGAACAAAAAACATTCTTACATTTTAAAAACTGACCTTAACTGGCTTGCCTTTTTTTTTTTTTTTAAACATTGATTTTGTGTGTGTGGGCATGGGACTGAGCATGTGTGTAGATCAGAGAACAATTCATGGGAGTCAGTTCTTTCCTTCCTTCATGGGGGTTTTGGGGATTGAATGCAGGCTCGACTGCAAGTTCCTCTCCCCATAGAACCATCTTCACCACAGCTTTTTTGCTTTTTGAGAAAGGGTTTCTCTATGTAGCCCTGGCTGTCCTGGAACTCAGAGATGTGCCTGCCTCTTCCCCGAGCACTGCGATAAAAAGCGTGCACTGCCATGGCCTGGCTATCTTGACTGGCCTTTAATGCCTGTAGTATGCTGGATACAAATCAGTTCCTTTTTTACTAGATAAAGTTAAGAAATTCACCTAGGCTGGCGAGGCAATACTAGCCTATAATCTTAGCACTTAGGTCAGGGCGAAGAAGGTGGACTACATAAAGAGACCCTGCTCCAATAAATAACACAGAAAAGTGCATGATCTTACAGAACTATGTCACCACAGGGGCATACAAGACTCAAAGAACAGTAACTGTGATCAGTGTCTAATCTTAGCCTCTGATGTTTAATCATTTAAATAGCAAAGCTTTAATAATAGTTTTGTTAACTGTTAGAAATTAGTGCCCTATAGCCCAGTAGTGGTGGTGCACACCTTTAATCTCAGCACTTGGGAGGCAGAGGCAGATGAATCCCTGTGAGTTCAAGGCCAGCCTGATCTCCAGACTGATTTCCAGGACAGCCAGGGCTACTGTCTCAAAAAAATAACAAATCCACCCCCCAAAATAATTAATGCTCTATCCTTCCTGAAACAGAAGCGCAGACTACAGCTGTACTGTAGCTATGAGAATGGCATTAGAAGAACTAAGAATTCAAGGTTGCTGTGGGCATTTTAAGACTAAGAAAAATTTTAAGGACATTTAAAAAAATATTAATATATAGCATAAAGCTACATATTTTCAACCTATATTTAAATCTCTAACATAAAAAAGGTGAGTAGGTTTAATATTAAAGAAAAATCTTTAAAAATTTGTTTGAAATTTTCTCATCAAATGTTAAGACTTTTAATTGTTCTCTGCCTCATTAAGTGAGTTCCTTAGGGCAAAGTCTGGTGTGGTAGCACCTAAGTGGATAGAAACCGAAGTTCAGAATCATCTTTGGCTATGAACAAGCTGGAGACTAGCTATGGCTACATGACTGTCTTGCTTATTTAAAAACAAACAAAATTAAAGACCATAAAATCAGTTAAGAAAGACTATAAATGCCTAACACACAAATACATAAACAAAGGCATAAATTTGGGAAGTACAATTAGGGAACTTATAGTGCTCAAATTTACGATATTAATATTTATAGAAACACCTAGAGTGAACCGGACACTGTGTAGTCATTAGAATTTCAAAGGTAAAATTCAAATCTGGCAGAAGCACTGTGCTAATTTACAAGAGGTAATCCTTCCCCTAAGAGTTTAATGAAAAATAATATAAATGAATAATAGATGAAATGTCAATTCAACAGTGCTTATGCTATACTCCATAGCTTTCTAGCAGAAAACTGGATACTAATAAAATAGCTCCACACACAGCAACTCAGACAGTTTTCAGGTTTGTAGCTCTATTAAGCAGCAGCTATCTAAGGACAAAACTGAGTTTAAGGACAGATGTTGAGCAGTTCATAGTCCTTCAGTATCCAAACAGCAAACTCAAACAAAACTTTGTATTTAAGGTAAGGTTTTGGCCTCTTAAAGGCTTACTTTCAAATTTCAAATCACGGGCCTGGGAATGTAACACAGTTAGTGGGGAGTTTTCTTAGCTACACAAAGTCCTAGAGGTTCCTCCCCAGAACAGAAAAAACTGTCTACGTGAGATTCTATCTCAAAAGAACAAACAAAACAAAACAAAAACAAACCCCAAACAAACAAAATGACTTACCGACTTTGTTCTTTTCTTTCCTTTATTAACTGAACAAGTTCCTTGTCAAAATAATCTTCTTCTTCCTCTTCCTTTCCATCATCTTCTCTTTCCTGGGCATCAACATTATCTTTGTGCAACTGGCCAGAAATGTGCTTTGCATATGCAGAGAGACCCACTTCTGTGACCCCGCACACTCGGCACTCATGACTAATGTCCCTAGGGAAAGAGGGAGATGAGGGACATTCAATTCTCCCCACTGGCATGGCACACTCACCAGATTGCTAGTTTCCTCTGAAAGACACTGCACAATTGGGCAGAGCGAAAAATCAGTGCTAGTAAATGTCAATGTGCCTTTCATCACTTTTAGTAAACTTGTTTATAGATTACTTCAAAATAAATTTTAGATTCTTTTCCAGCAATCAAGAGGCAACACACTTCAGATCAATGAGATTTAGGAGAAATCTTCTTGAATTGCTGTACTTAAAATCTTGCCAGAGGAAACACGGTGAAAGGGGAGGCAGGGCAAGGGGCTCAGAGCAAACATAAGCTGCCCTGGGGCACAGCCATGGTGCCAGCTGCACCCAGAAAGTCTGGTGACAGTACTTCCATTTAATCTCCAGCTCTCAGGCATTCTTCTAGTGAAGGCTGAGGGTGGAGCAAAGAGGAGGGGAACAGCCAGTGTCAACGGGGTAACTAAATTGGAACAGCTGGCATTCTGCCTGGAATGTGAAGATGCCGGACCCTGGCAAATGACAGTGGCAGTCCCAGCAAATGTTCTTAGTCTGGATGATACATGTGACACATTCTGCTTCAGCAGGGCTTACTTTAAAGGGAATGGAAAACATGTCAGTTGTAGGAAGTTAACAGCTGTGTTAGGCAAATGTTTTCTCTCAAGTTTCAGAAAATGTTGCAGTCCCGATACAAGCAAAACTGGCTTTTATCTAAACTGGGTGACTGGATTGCTTCTGTTTTTCTTTTACTTGACACAATGGCAAATCTCATATTTGGCTAGTCTTAACAAGCAAAATCTTAAATCCTCTTAGACCTGAAGCAAATCAATTATGTAACTGCTTTTAAGCTTCCTGCAATCCTTAGATCATGTCCCCTGTCTACGCAAGCACTAATGAGAATTATGCAAACTGTGGCTGTCCAATAATCCAAACTTAATCCAGGATCTTGTGTCGTGGGTTTATAGCAGTGATGAAATACGTGTTTCTGACCCCAATCTGTATGTCTACATCTATCTCTCTACATAAATCACCAGAGACATATGCCATGAAACAGTCACCTACCCATCCTTTTTATAAATAAATAATCTATCAAAATAAGCAGAACTGATACAAATTAACAGAGATCATGAAACTGAACACTTCATTTACTAGAAGACAGTCCCTGTTACAGATCACCTGAATGTCCATTTAAATAAAGCAAAGCAAAACACACACCTTATCAAGCAATTACTAAATACCAAGCACAAGGCTATAAGTTACTCAGAGTTACAAACTATAAAACCTCAAACAATGCCTGGTATATTTTAAAAAGCAATATGGGGCTGGTAAGATGAGAACACTTTCTGCTTTCCCAAAGGACCCATGAGTTCTATGGGGTCTGACACCCTTTTCTGGCCTCTGTGGGTACCTGTTCCTATATTACATATATTTACATAAATATACATGTACACAGAAAAAATAAATCTTCAGGGAGAAAAGCAATACTGTTGGGCTGGTACACAATGGCAGGATGTGCACACAGTTAGTGCAGGGTCAAGGCACTAGGTTTGGTCCGCAGCACTGCAGTAAGAAGCAGAAACAGAGCCAATGAGGCTCTGAGAAGCAGACCTCTGTGAGTTCAAAGCCAGCCTAGTTTTCAAGCAGTTGCACGCCAGCCAGAGCTACACAGGAAGACCCTGTCTCCAAAAGGGAAGAAAGAATGGAGGCAAGGAGAAGAAAGAGGAAAAAGAAATTTCCATCCTCCAATACTGTCCCCCTCCTTTTAGTATTTATTTATTTATGTGCATTGGTGTTTCTCCTGCATGTATGTCTGTGTGAGGGTGTCGAGTCCCCTGAACAGGAGTCACAGACAGTGTGAGCCATCATGTGGTTGCTGGGAATTGAACTTAGGTCCTCTGCAGGAACAGCCAAATACTCTTAGCCACTGAGCCATCTCTCCAGCCCCAGTACTGTTCCTTATATTACAAGAATCTCTGAAAATCTAAAAAAAAGTAGAAAATTTATACTTTTTTATACTTTGTAATGCTAACAGTTTAATAACTGTATCTGTATATTTAAAGATCAAACAATACCTTTAAATCCTAGTACTTTGGAAGCAGAGGCAAGTGAATCTCTGTGAGTTTAGGACCAGCCTGGCAGGGCTACATAGCGAGACCCTGTCAAAACAAACAAACAAACAAACAAACAAACAAACAAACAAACAAGAATCATTACCTACTTTCTCATCTCATCAAGAATGAAGTTATCTGAGACAACTAAGATTGATGCTTACTCTAGGCAGTATTAACTTGTAATAGCAAGCAAATATCTCACGATAACACAGAAAGTTTAAAATACAAACAGGAATCTGTTCACAATGGGTAGCACCAGAAGAATTTGGCAGATATAAGACAAATGCCATACATACAGTGTAACCGAAATCCAAACCAACTTCGTTTTTAGTTAGAAAACCATCTTGTCTTCAATGTCATCTTATGATTCTACTCGATGTATAAATGCTAAACTGAATGCTGCCATACCAGTGGCCTCATTCTGTTGGAGACTTTTGTACTATCTCATTTTTTTTAATTAATTTATTTAATATATTGGTATTTTGCCTGCATGTATGTCTGTGTGTGTGCATGCATGTATGTGAGGGTGGCAGATCTTCGAATTACAGACAGCTGTGAGCTGCCATGTGGGTGCTGGGATTAAACCTAAGTATTCTGGTAGAATAGTCAGTGCTTTTAATTGCTAAGTCATCTTTCCAGCTCCTTAATTTTTTTTAAAATTGCTGATACAACTTTATAAAATGCAAAAAATTATTTTCTTTAAGATTTATTTATTCATGTACTTAGTGCATACACCAGAAGAACAAGTCTGATCCCAATACAGATGGTTGTGAGCCACCATGTGGTTGCCGGGAATTAGGCTCTGGACCTCTGGAAGAGCAGTCAAGTACTCTTAACCACTGAGCCATCTCTCCAGTCGAGAAATTTTTCTTATATTCAAGCCATCAATATCCCTCTTCTGAATTCTTCATGAATAGCTAGCTTAAAAACTTTGCATAATACTAGGCGGTGGTGGTGTACATCTTTAATCCCAGCAGAGACAGGCAGATCTCTGAGTTCAAGGCCAGCCTGGTCTACAGAGTTCTAGAACAGGCTGCAAAGCTATAGAGAAACCCTGTCTTGAAAAACAAAAACAAACAAAAGAAAAACCTTTGCATAAACATGTAATTATGGACAAAATGTAGTCAGTGCTTTTGTGTCATAGATAACAAAGGCAATGTTCTTCCTCGGGGTGTGTGAAGGGCCCAAATTAGCTCCATCTTGTCACCGCACAATTTCCCTCATGTACAAAAGGCAGTCTTAAGATACTCTATGCATAAGCCTTTCTTTATTAAGCTTGCTCTAACTAAACCACAACAGCTGCTTGATAAATATAGACTTGAGTCTTTGGTAGCTTCTATCTGAAGAAACTACTTATATCACACCTACTCCTTGTCCCTAATTAGAAACAAAGGAAAATTGACCAAGATGGTCAAGTCTGCCTTCAAAACTGAATACAAAAACTTAATAAAGTATCTTATAATTCTTTACAAGATCATCAATGAAGAGTAAAGTTCAGCTGTAAGCACAGTAACTGAACATGAAATTCAGAAGAAAGTCAAATATTGAGGCTAAGAGGAAAAAGGGTTGATGAGTATTTGTCTCTAAGGCACAAAGCAGTTATGACTGTCCTTAAAATAATGCTCTAAGTCAATACATAGTTTTTGAGACTTTATGTGGGTTTCGCATGCTTTTTACTTGTTACAGGGTAGCAACTTGTCATGGCTGCACCTAACATATAAGGAAACCTGTATGAATGTGCTCCCCTCTCAATAAAATGCATAAGATGGCATTTACAAGAGAAAAAGAAATTACAAAGCAACACATAATCCACATGAGGTCCAGTCACTCAAGACAGAATGAAGCCTGTGTATAGATCTAAAACTGTGAATGCATATAAAGTTTGGGTAGGACAGACAGCAAGATGAAATGGGATATTATTAAAGAGGAATTCTCCACCCCCCCTTTGAGACAAGGTTTATCTATGTAGTCTTGGCTGTCCTGGAGCTCCCTATGTAGATCAGGAAGGCCTCAAACTCAGAGATCCTTATGTATCTACCCCCTGAGTGCTGGGACTATAAGGCGCATGCCACTACACATGGCCCACTAGACTTATTTTCTATGATCCTATATTCATTATCATCTGAATCTTATATAAAATTTGTTTTTAAAATAAGTAGGGGAAGCTGAAGAGCTAGCTCAGCAGTTAAGAGTGTTTACTAAACTTTCAGAGGACCAATATCCATGTCAGGCACTCCAACTTCAGGGATATTCAACATCTCAGGCCACCACAGACACGTGCACTGATGGATACATACTCACACGCAGATGTACATACACACTTGAAAATAATAAAAATAAACCTTTAAAAATAGTAATTTTCTGGGGCTGGAGTGATGGCTCAATGGTTAGGAGCACTGGCTGGGGCACTCCCTGGAAGCCCTCCTGTCCTCCAATTCTAACCCCCCCATCTCATTCCTAGCTCTGCAGCAGATCACCCCTCTCTCCTCTTCTGTGGCCTTTCCTTCTTCTCTCCTCCATTCCCAGGCGTCTACACGGACCCTGGTGGTATACCCAGCTCTCCTCCTGTGGAGCAACTCCCCTGCCACTAGCCCATCCACATTCCTTAGTGTCAACTTCCAATACGCAGAAACATGTTCTACCCTGGAAGCCCAGCCATCACACCTGGTAGACTAAACATTTCCTACCAGGCAACCCACAGCCACTGCACTCTCCTAAGAACCAGAGAAGGCAACAGAAACCAAGGAAAGAATTCTACATGCCCAACAAAGTCAAGTGCAGATATCAGCACCTAGAGTTACAGTCATACCAAACCCAGATGCCTAGATACCAGGATAAAAACACAGCAACAACCAGGACAGTATCTCCCTCTACTAGAGCCCAGAAACCCTACCACACTAGGCCCTGAGTAATGCAATACAGTTTAAGCACAAGACAAAGACTTCAAAATACCTATTACAAATATCTTCAAGATCCTTAAAGAGGAAATGAACAAATCCATTAATGAAAACACAAACAGTGGATGAAATGGAGAAAACAGCTCAAGAAAGTAGAGTCCTAAAGAAAACCCAAGCTGAGGGAAAACTAGAAATGAAAGTCTAGGTGTTATGGTAAAAATAAAATGCCACAGGTCCTGAGTGGCGGCAGTAGGCAGCGGGCACAAGACCACGGAGGGCCCCACAAAGGCAGGTGAAAGACAGAGATCTATTAGGCACACCATGCAGAGAAAGTGAGTATTTAGTGGGTTATGGAGGGGAAAGGGGGAAAGGGGAGAAGGGAAAAGAGCAGAGAGAGAGATAAAAACAGAGAAAGAGATAGAGAGGAGGGGAAGGGGAGAAGTGGGGAGAAGGGAGAGAGACCGAAAGGAAAGGCTGGAAGTGGAAGGAAGATCTGCTTGCCTCAGCAGACAGGGAAGTGGGCAGGGCTTGTCTCTTAAAGGGGCCAGACAGACCATTACACTAGGAACTTAAAAACAAACTTCTGAGGCAAGCTTCACCAACAGACTATAAGAGATGGACTAAAGAATCTCGGGCATTGAGGAAAAGATAGAAGAAATGGATGCCTTGGTTAAAAAAAAAAAAGTTAAATCTGAAAAAGAAAAAGCCTCCAGGAAATCTGGAATAGTATGGAAAAAAAATCTACAAATAATAAGAATACAGGAAAGAGCCGGGAGGTAGTGGCGTACTCTAATCCCAGTACTCAGGAGGAAGAGGCAGGCAGATCTCTGTGAGTTTGAGGCCAGCCTGGTCTACAGAGCAAGTTGCAGAACAGCTGTTACACAGAGAAACTCTGTCTTGAAGCCAAAAACAAAACAAAACAAAACAAACTCCCTCCCAAAAAACTTGGCAGAAAGAAACCCAGGTCAAAAGCTCAGAAAAATAATTTTTTTTCCAATTTTCCAAGCTGGGTAGCGGTGCACGCCTTTAATCCCAGCACTTGGGAGGCAGAGGCAGGCGGATCTCTGTGAGTTAGA
>LOEQ01000168.1:406635-418538 GCA_001685075.1 Bramus lutescens
CACACACACACACACACACACACACACACACACGATAAAGAGAGAAAACTATCAAAGCCTCAAATCAAAATAAACAGCTACCTTCATTTACGTGTAAATCCAGATTCCCTCTAAAAGGTTTAGGGAATTCTTCCAATTGTGTGTTTGTGACATCGCAAATCCTTGAAGCATGCTACACAACTGCTTTGCTCTGTAAATTCTGAGTCATAATTTAAGGGAAAGCCAATATAGGTAAGGACCAAAATAACCCTAAATCAGGATTTCACAACTTTTTTTTTTTTTTTGAGACAGGATTTCTCTGTAGTTTTTGGATCCTGTCCTGGAACTAGCTCTCGTAGACCAGGCTGGCCTTCAACTCACAGAGTTTCGCCTGCCTCTGCCTGAGAGTAAAGGCGTGCACCACCACCACCCAACAGGATTTCACAACTTTAAAATATTAACGTTTTTGGAGCAGATAATTGCCATCAGTTGCTGGCTAGTGCATTCTAAGATGAGGCTCCCCCAACTCTCCAGACCCTGCCCAATGTCCTGTGGAGGGCGAAAACTGCCTCTAGCTGAGAATTACTGTATCACATCCAGGACCATCCCAGCTCTAAAGGAATTCAGCCATGTTTTCTTCCTCCCTGCCCTGAAGAAATGATTTGAGAAAGATTAACAAAACAGAAACTGCTGAGTTTTTTCTACAGGCTGTAAACAAGCACTTTATAGTGCTTATCAGTCCTCTTCTCTGGTCAGTTTAGTTTATCACATTCTACAATCATCTCGAAGCTTTTCAAGATCCTTAAACTTGCAGCCACTCTAATCAGCAGAGGCTCTTTCTCTGACTTCTCAGAAAACAACTTCCTGTTTCTAAACAGACAGGCTTACAGATGATACATTTTGTTGTTAAGATAATTGAGAACTTCCTCCCTCCCCCTAATTCTGTGGGTTGGTCTCTCTTCTGGGAATGTTCCTTTCAGATCAGTGTCTAGGGTTATTTGGTTTTACATCTATTTATTTGTGTCTGTGTGGAGCAACATTCTTGTCATTTGGTGCACATATATAGTCAGGGGACCCACATCTGTGTGGGCTCCAGGGATGGAAATCAGGTCTTCAGTCTTGATAGCAACTGCCTTTATCTGATGAACCTTCTTGCCAGCCTCTGTCCTATGGATTTTATTGTTTGAGATGGGGTCTCAGCTAATGCTACCCTCAAAATCACTGTATAGTCAGTGATGATTTTGTACTGTAATCCACCATCTTGTGAATCTGAGATTATAGGATTATGCCACTATCCTAGGTTTCCTATCAGTTTGACTTAAGAAATTCTTTATATGTTACCTGTATGTTTATCCTGCATGAATATCTGTGTACCATCCTTGTGCATGGTGCCTGTGGAGGCCAGAAGAGGGTCTGGATCTCCTGGAACTGGAATTACAGTTGTGAACTGCCAGGTGGGTGTTGGAACCTGAATTTATGTCCTTTGGAAGAACAGCTATCTCTCCAACCCATGATTTTATTTTATTTTTAAAACAAGGGATTACTATGCAGTCCTGGCTGACCTGGAGCTATATGGATCAGGTTGGCCTCAAACTAAAAAAGATTCCCCTTTTTTTGCCTCCTGAGTTCTGGGAATAAAGACAGGCATGCACCACCAACTCCATCAGTGGTTTGATTACTTCAGCTCTAACCCTCTCAAAATCTTTATCTAGATTATCACTCACACCCTTTTTAAAATTCAATCGTTTTTCTCATTTGGGTCTTTTCTCCAAGTTTTCCTGTCTTCATTCTGATAAAATAAAAAACGAACACATAATTCCTCTCTTTTCAGAGTTACTTTATAATCTGTCCTGATTTCTCTCCCCTCCCCAGACTATTGCAGTGTTTGTCAACTGTCACCACTCCCGGGTAATTAAATTCAAAAGACATTTCCCAAGCTTCATCTTCTATATCTTAGGAAGATACTATTTCTTTGAAATAGTTTTATTCTCTAGATTGCCAGCATTTGGCTTTACTCCTAGAGGTGCTTGGAAGAATTCTTGGGGCAAGTGGTCTAAAACCCTTTAGTAATTCAATGGCCATAAAATGAATTATTATTTGGCTCATTATTCCAAAATTTACAAAATTTACTCTTTAAAGAGCTGCCTCTCTTCCTAGCTTGATTCCCAGCGCTGCTGTTGATGGACTCAGGGATAAGCCTCTGGTATGCTAAGTGCTACCTTTCTTCCCTACCCACAGATAGCCCCTACTCTTTCTTCCTCCTCTGGATTTGGTGTTGATATAGAATCTCAGTATGTCGTCAGTCTGGCTTTACATGCCAGAAGTCAGATTATCTTCCAACCTCAGCCTTTGAAATAGCCTGGGAACTACACGGTGTGAACTATCACGCCCTTATTTCTCTTGACTCAGAAAGTGAACTCTTAAAACTTCTAACAAGAATGAACCTCAAGAAACTTCCAGAAGGCGCCTCGTTATTCTTGGCATCCCATTGTCACATCCTGCAAAGTTCTTATTTCCTTGACTTCCGGAGGGCCTCCTACTTATCCTTCGTGACTCTAAGAGTAACTTCCTGCGGCAACCATACAGGCACCCCTCAAAATAAGTTTTGTTCATTGTGGGCCAAAGGCAACCCGGAGTTCCTGTGCACCGTATTCTGTTCACTGTAATGTGTTAACGTATCTATTTTATCCGGTTTAGATGGATCAAAACATCCTGTAGGCTTCGACAGTCATTCTAACTTTTCTTAGGTGTGGAAACTCTTAAGGTGTCCGGCAAACAACAGCCTTTCGTAAGGCTGGGTGCCGGAACTCCTCCCACCCTCGGGCGGGGGCAGGGGGAGTCTCTCTGACTTTCCCAGTCTCTCCGCCTGCGTGGCACGCGATTTAACCCGCCCCCCCGCACGGTAATTGGCTCCTGCTGTAGAGGCGTGTCTAACCTCGCGGCGAGTGCGCAGGCGCAGAAGTCCTCAGGGGGGCGCATGCGCGCGAGTTAGCACCGGGTCCTATCTAGGAGTGTCCGATCTGCCGGGGCTGGAGAGGAGAGGTGGGAGCAACCCGGTGAGTCTTTTGGAAAGTGGCTGAGAGCTAGTCATCGGGAAGGATAGGGTTATTATTCCGAGGAGAAAGAGAGTGCGATGATGGTTGAATTTTGATGGGGTCTGACTTGAGGGGAGAAGTGAACTCCGGCCACTTCTCGGTAGATTGGGCCGAGAGCAAGGACGCCAGGCGCTGGCGACCAGCGCGAGCCCAGCACAGGAAGGGAGGCGCGATGGTGGTGCCCTGGACTTGTGTGGTTCGACTCCCCATCTCTCACCTCCAGCCTCGGTGTTGCTCCTTAGTTTTAACAGACTGCCTGGTGGCCCTAATGACCACGCAGTTCTGAGATAGTTGTTGAGAAAACTGACCCAGAGGCTCGTGGCATTGCACACTTCACTGTCTCGGAATGTCCCTGCTTACCTTGACTTCCCCGCGAGCACATACCAAGAGTACGGGCAATCAAAGGAAAACTTTTTTTACCCAAAATGGGCTCGGAGTAGTTTGAGGAAAGTATCTTTAAGTACTGTTACACTCCTTTCCTTCGTCCTTAATCATTAGTCACTGCACTGTTAGGAAAAGCAAACTGGTGGTAGAGGAAGTGAAAGTCATCAGAGTTGAGGAGAGAGAGAGAACTTTCTCTTTTGCTGCTTGTCGTCTGGGTGGGTTTGGCCTGGAGAGGAGGGATGATTGATTGCAGGGGAGTTTAGAAACAGGCAACTTTTTAACAGCATGTTCTCAGCCTTTCGAAAATAGTGTAGTTTCTTTCTACAAGATAGTGCAAGCATTGAAATAACCTCTTCTGCCCTGCTGCCTTTCCTGGTGAAATACTGATAGTTCAGTCATAGCCAGGTAAAACGGATCCTTCTCAGGTTCTTTTCTCTTGGAGAATACAACGCTTAAAACCTGTGAGACCTCATTTGCTAAAGCACTTAAAACAAACAAACAAACAAAACAAAACAAAACATGATCTTACTGTGTAGCCCAGACTGGCCTGGAACTTAAAGTGACCAGCCTACCTCTGCCTCCCAAATGCTGAGATTAAAGCTTAAGTACTTTAAAATCCAAACTTAATCAAAGTAAGAAATTTTAATATTTCAGTCACTAGCAAAGTTGATGCCCAAGATATCCATTGGTCACTTGTTATTTGTAATATGATGTATTGAGATGTAATGAGAAAGAACACTTTGAAGTAGATAAGAACAAACAGGAGAAATACTTCTTACTGTTCTACTGGGAGAGGTCATGTTAAAGTAAATGATTAAATAACTTAGCCTGTACCTTAAATATTTATCATTGGTAGGACTTTTTGCTTCTTTGTTGTTCGTTTGTTGTCAGGTTTTCCTCTAGCTTTCTACTTCTACACCCTCAAGATCAAGTGAGGTTGGGCCAGAGCTGGGAGTGGGTGGCTGGAATCTCAGGTGAGAATCTAATGACACCCCATCTTCTCATTCTACCCCGGGAAGGTCAACAGGCCCAATTTTGAGAACCTTTTGTGACTAATCACAGTTGTTCTGATTAAGATGGTAATGGTTGTTTATGCTCTGAGGACAATGTTCCATAATAACATATTTAATAAATATGAGGCAGTTATAATACCTATAATCTCCACTACTTGGAAGGTTAAAGCAGGAAAATTTCAAGTTTCAGGCAGTCCTCAGCAATCTCATGCAACCTCATTTTAAATATATATATAGACTATACTGAACATTTTGTCCTAGGCACTGCTTTATTTATTTATTTGGGAATTAAATCCAGGCCCCCTCCCATCTGAACTGCTTTTCTAGGAGTCGGTATTGCTGATATATATTTTGCCTGAGTTAACCATGTAACTAAATTTACTCATAATTATTCTCATTTAATGAAGAAATTAAAAGCAGGATTTGAAAGCATCATGTCAGCTGGGTATGGTGTCTCATGCCTGTAATGCCAGCACTTTGGAGGCAGAGACAGGAGTATTGCTGGGTTTTTGTTGTTGTTTGCTTTACATTTTACTTACTATTTTTCTTTTGTATGTGTGTGTGTTGAGGCGTGCTCACATACGATAGTCAGAGGACAGCTTGTAAGAGTCCATTCTTTGCTTCCATCATGTGGGTACCAGGGATCAAATTCCTGTCATCAGGCTTGCCTTCAGAACTTTTGCCTGCTAGCCATTTCGAGGGCCCAGATGGCTTTAAGTTTGACGCCATCCTGGTCTAAATTGTACCAGCTTCTGTCTTAGTTCATTTTTACTGTTTCTGTGACAGAAGACCATGACCAAGGCAACTTGTAGAAGAAAGCATTTATCTGCCTTACAGTTTTCCAGAGGGTTAAAGTCCATGGCCATCACGGGGAGCACGGCAGGGAGCAGGGCAGCAAGCAGAGATGGCACTTGAGTGATGGCTGAGAGCTCATGTCTTGAGACAAGCACCAGGATGAGAGAACTAACTGGGAATAGCATGGGCATTTAAATCCTCAGAGCCCGCTCCCAGGGACAACTCCTCCAACAAGGCCATACTTGCTAATCCTTCCTTCCCAAACCATTCCACCAACTGGGGACCCAGTATTCAAGTAAACAAGTCTATGGCACCCTTCTCATTCAAATCACCACAGTGGTTGTACACACATCACAGTCAGAGACAGCTTGTGGATTCCTGGGATGGAACTTCGGTAATCAAGTGTGTAAGCCCGCACCTTATCCACTGAGCCCTCTTGCTGGCCCCAGGAACTCCATTCTTTAATGTTCTTTGGAATTACTCTTCTTAGAGACCTCAGTACTGATGTTCTCTGTATGTATATGCTAATTGCTCTTTTTAGCCTACTCTGGAAACTGCAGAATACATCTAATACATTTTAGAGCCAACTCACATAAGGATGGTTGGATGAGTGTTGTCATTCATCTTAACCTTAACTTGGTATCTAACATACGTAGCCATCCTTCCCAGACAAATGACAGACAGCTGCTGGCATTTGGGTGGCTTTTTCACCTTCCACATCTGCAGGGAGAATGTCATTGGATTCACCCAGGATTACTCCCAAGTCACTTAGGGTAGAATTGTGGAGATTCCAAAGCTGACCTAAGCTTGAAGGCTGGGTGTTAGACACCAAACAGTTAAAATATGAACTTCTGTAAAACTGCAGTGTAATTTTTGGGTTCCTGTTTCCAGTGGTTCCTTCTGACTCACTCGATTCTTGTCTTGAGTCATGTGTTTCGCTGTACTTTGAAACATAGATGTTTATAACTATCCTATGGTGCACTTACAGCACATTCTCTGCATAGTTTGGGCGAGTCTCCACATAAGAATGGTTAATGTTATCCACATAGAAGAAGGTACAAAAGAAACCAGAGAGAGGAAACAAAGAGAGGAGCCTTTTTTGTCGTTGTTTTATATTTTGAGACGTGTGGGGGGGGGCCTAGGCTGGCCTGGATGTAGTGTTGTAGTATTGCTTCTGCCTCATCCTCCCAAAAGTTGGCGCGGATCATCACACCTGGCTATGGTTCCCACCCAATTAAAACAAAAATGGAATCAGTAGTAAAATATAGCTCTAGAGAGAATCTGAGTTAAATTGTTTTGCCTGCTGACTTATGATTATAGCTAAGGTTCTGTCTTATTTTCTGTAATCCATCTATTCTTTGATCTGTTCCCTACCATGTCTCCTTGGGGTCTAGAAGTAAAGTGTGTGTTGGTATGTCGCTCATACACTTGTACATCTAGAGCAGTGGTTCTCAGCTTCCTGATACTGTGACCCTTCAAGTTCCGCAAGTTGTGACCCCCAACCATAAAATTATTTTATTTTTATTTTTGGTTTTTCGAGACAAGGCTCGAACTTACAAGAGATCTGCTTGCTTCTGCCTCCCGAGTGCTGGGATTAAAGACATGTGTCACCACTGCCCAGCTCCATAAAATTATTTTGTTGCTACTTCATAACTAATTTTGCAGGATGGAAGGGAGGGGAGCGGAGAAAAATATAGCTCAATAAAACAGTATAAAAATTTTTAAAGAAAAAAGGAAAATGAATGAATGAGCACAGGAAAAAATAACTGTAATTTTGCTACTGCTGTGAATCATAATTAAATATCCGATATGCAGGATATCTGATATGCAACCTCTTAAGGGATTGTGATCTGCAGGTTGAGAACCACTGATCTAGAGCTTAAAACAAAGGCATTTGTGACATGGACCATCTTGTATGGGTTAAAGATGATTGGCAAGGTTTGTACCTAACAAATATATACCCAAACTATCCAGACTCTTAACTGATTCCAAGTTTACCTAGAAGTTTCCTGATTATCTCCTCAAACATTCTGGTAACAGAGTCAGGTCCACGGATAAAGAGCATGGCTGAGAGCCTGTTAGTGCTCAGTTCAAGCCAGGCTTGGTGGTGGTGTACATGTGTAATCCAGCACGCGTAGGGCTGAAATGCCAGACTGTCTCAGATCATCGTCATTGCCATCATCATCTTCCAATTAATAAATACTCATTAATAGCTTGCAGTCCATAAATCTTGATGGCCAGCACGGTGCTAAGCAGTTTATGTGCGTTTTATTTCAGAAACAATTCTGGGAAGAACTGTTAATAAATGTAAGGAGTGCTGTCATATGAACATGTTAAGTAGATTACTGGTTGCTACAGTCTGGATGTGTTTAATAGCCCCTCCCCCTTCCATGCAGTTTCCTGGGCTGGTGGCATAGTCAGTTAGGCTAGCCTGGAATACCAGTTTAAAATCATTTTCTCTTGTTGTGAGATAGCAAACTTGGCCTCCTTTTCCCATTTATTGTGGTTCTTCAGACAGGCTTTTACTCTAGCTGAGGCTAGAGTGAAAGTCTTCTTTTACCCCAAAGTGGCCCCAGACTTGAACTTGCCTTGGGCTCATAAATGTCAGGCAAGCAGCATCAGACTGGCTCTTGCTTCCCTTGTAAAATGAATGAAAGGCAGCTGGCATAACAGGCCAGACCTGTAATCCTTGTGCTTGAGAGGCTGAGGCAGGAAGATGGGTCACAAGGCTATAGTGAGTTTCAGAACAGCCTGGACTGTTGAGAGAGACCTGCCTCAAAAGCAAAACACGTAGAGAAAAACATGCTTTCAAACTTTGGAGAAGTTAGTGTAAACACATGAGGATCTGTCTGCCTCTGCCTCCTGGTACTAGGGATAAAGGGATGCATCAACATGTGGCTAGGATTTACCTATTTTTAGGATTTAATATAAATCTGTAGGACATCGTGGCACATGCAGAGGCAGATTGGTCTCTTTTGAGTTCGAGGCCAGCCTTGTCTACATAGTGAGCTCTAGGCCAGACAGAGTTGCATAGGGTGATCCTGTCTCAAAACAAGACAGATTTCTTATGAATGATATTATACAATATTACATTTTGTGTTTATTTTCATTTATTTAGTATAATAACTTCAGTGTTAACACATCCTGTAGACTGTAAATACTTCACTTCCTTCTTAGGGCTGAGTACGTTTGTCCCCTCCCCCTACTTAGCTGTTGTGAATAATGTGTATGTGTTACCCACATTAATATAACTTCATCATGTGTGCAGTGCCCATGGAGATCAGAAGAGGGTGCCAGAGTCCTGGAACTAGAATTAGAGACAGGGGTTGGTACTGTGAACTAAACTTGGGTACTCTGCAAGACTAACTAACAAGTGCTCTTAACCACCGAGCCATCTCTCTAGCTCCCAGGTTCAGCCTGTTAAGTGCTGGGATGTATTGGCAAGGACCACCATGCTTAGCTTCTTGGCTTCTAAATTTTCGAAATGATAGTCATTTAGTTAAATGTATTTAACTAAAAGCCACCTGGGGTGTGTGTCTGTCTGTGTCTGCCTGTTTGTATTATGCTAGGGATCATATTAGGAGCCTTGTATGTGGTAGACAAGCACCATCTTCAGCTCCCAGCTGCTGTTTTTGTGTGGTGTTTTGGTTTGCTTTTGAGTCTCACTGTGTAGTCTGTCTGGCCTCTGACAACTGATCCTTCTGTCGAAGCCTCAAAAAAAAAGTTTGCATATGCTTGCATATGCTTGATTCTTTTTTCTTTTTCATGTTTAGAAAGCATAATAGCACTCCGTGTATTTCTTTGCCGGTATCACATTTGTGCCCTGCTTTATTTCCTCTGTACCTCTACCCACTTTCTCACCTCTGAATTCTAAAGCAAATCCTATAAACAACTGTGTGAATGACATCTACAAGGTAACTCTTACTACTAATGCTAGCATTGGGAAGCAGGAAGACCACCAGTCAGAGTCCAGCCTGAGCTGTATAGAGAACCTGTTTAAAACACAGTTTCTGAGCTGGGGATGGTGGTGCATGCCTTTAATCCCAGCACTCAGGAGACAGAGGTAGGTGGATCTCTGTAAATTCAAGGCCAGCCTGGTCTATAGAGTGAGTTTTAGGACAGCCAGGACTGCTGCACAGAAAAACAAAACAAACAAAAAGCCAACCACAGTTTCTGCCATAGTGCCTCCCCTCTTATCTGTGGTTTCACTTTCTGCAGTTCCTGTTGCTTGTGATCAATCCCTATCTGAAAGTATTACATGGAATATTCCAGAAATAAGCAATATGTAATTTGTTTTTGTTTGAGACAGGTTTGTAGTAGGTAGCCAAGGCAGGCATCTACCTTGAGACTGTTCCTGCTTCTGCTTCCTCAGTGCTGGGATTATAGGCGTGTGCCATCATACCCCTGCTTGGTGGTAAATTTTAATTTTTGTGCTGCTTTGACTATGGTAATCTCATGTCCTAACGCATCCTGCCAAGACTGAATCACCCCTTTGTGTAGCATCTTCACCAACCAATAGCCTCATGGCTATCTCTTTGATCAGACTTGAGTATTATAGTGTTTATGTTCATTCAGGTAACCTTTATTTAATAATAATTTAATAATAAACTTGATAGTGGTGGTGCCAATTAACATATGTCTGCTGAAGCTGTATAGTGCTTTCTTCAAGTGAAAAGATGAATGAATG
Source organism: Bramus lutescens (assembly GCA_001685075.1). NCBI lineage: Eukaryota > Metazoa > Chordata > Mammalia > Rodentia > Cricetidae > Bramus > Bramus lutescens. Next base: position 416,589 of record LOEQ01000168.1, read on the forward strand.
TTTATCATGGGTATGTACAGAGAAGAGAGTGTATGAGTTTGTACCCTTTGTAATTTCAGTCATTCATTGTTGAAGTGGACAGGGCTATTGCAGTGTATCCCCTGGTAAGGAAGGACTATTGTCCATTTTGTGTCTTCTTTTTCTCTTACACTGTGTGAGAGTGTTTGTAAAAAGGAGCTTGTTACAAATTCTCTTTTCCAGCTACAATCTTTGCTTTCTTTATGGGATTCTTTTATCCACTTGCTCATTTTATGTCAAAAATTATTAATAACTTGTTCAGACCCTGTTTGAACTGATTCTTGCTGCCTCATGTGAAATATTTTCCATCTAAGCTGCAGTAAAGGTTTTCCTCTAAACCTGTTAGCAATGCTTCAGACAAATCTGTTATCATTTCTGTTCTTTTATGATTCAGAGAGGTTGATCATCTGCCAGTATTTGGGAATATTTCCAATAATTTAGACTTATTATATGTACCAACAGCAAGACTTCTCTCAAGAGATCCAGGAATTGATATTATACTTTGGAACCTGGGTCTAGAACTTATTTCTTGCTCTGTTTTCTCCATTCTTTTTGTTTGTTTTTGTGTTTTGAGACAGGGTTACACTATATAGCCTGGCTGGCCTCAGACTCACAGAGGTCTGCCTCCCTGCCCCGCTTTTTTTTTTTAATTGTGTGTATAATTTAATGTATGTGTGTGGGTGTGCACATGAGTGTGTGTGCCTGTGGAAACCAGAAGCATCAGATTCCCCCTAGAGCTGGTGTTGCAGGCAGTTGTGAGCACCCCCCTTATGGTGCTAGGAACCAAAGGGTCCTGGCAGAGCAGTAAGTGCTCTTAACTTCTGAGCCATGTCTCTAGTCCCCTATTTTCTCCATTTTGCATAAATATAGTCTCTTGGTTGCCATAAACTATCATTTTAAAATGATGAAGATAAATTTGTGAAATTTACACTCTAACCCTATAGCAAGCAATTTGGGAAATTGGGTTAAAGAAGAAAAAGTTAGTTTGAAAAGATTTATTTATTTTTGTGCACTTTTTGCCTGCATACAAGTATTGCACCATGTCTGTACATGGTGCCTGAGGAGGCCAGAAGAAGTCAGATTTCCTGGAACTGGAGTTACGAACTGTAAACCAAACCCAGGCTCTCTGTAAGACTACCAAGTACTCTCTATTCCCACCCGACCCCGTCCTTGTTTTTTTGACAGGGTCTCAGTATGTAACTCAAAGTAGCCTTGAACTCCCTATAGTTCAGTCTAGCCTGGGTCTCACAGTCCCATGTGAGCCTTCCAGATGGTAGGACTATGGGCATTTGCTGATATGTCTACTTTGTGTACTGTCATAGCCAATTAGAAGTATTTTGATGAATCTCTACCAGACTTTTTCAATTTATATTTTTCCTGCTGTAATTGTAGTGCATTTTTTAATTAAAAAAACTTACATTATTCACCTTTCATTCTTTTTCATGTTTTGTTTGTTTGGTTGGTTTGTTTTTCTTCTTTGTTTTTTTTGAGGCAGGGTTTCTCTGTATAGCTTTTGCTGTCCTGGAACTCACTCTGTAGAATAGGCTGTCCTCGAACTCACAGAGATCCACCTGCCTCTAGTTCCCTGAGTGCTGGGATTAAAGGCATGCACTTATACCACCTGGCTGTGCTGTTTATTGTGAAGACAGAAGAAAGAGAAAAGGCCATTTAAGGGAAATCTTAAGTTTTTAGATTTATAAAGAAATAAGTTGTTTTGTCAACTGCTTCAACCTTTGTAATAATATTAGGACCCATTAGTTGTACATTTAAAAATAGCAAAAAAAAAAAGTTCTCCAAATTTTAAATGGTGTTTGTTGACATAGACTAGCATATGGGAAACAGAGAAAACCAGACATTCAGAGTCACCCACAAATAGTAAGTTTTAAGTCAGTGCCTAGGCTGTATGAGACTTTCTCAAACAAGCAAAAAAAA